>PVIC010003221.1:0-23029 GCA_004025085.1 Thryonomys swinderianus
ACTTATTTTTACCTTGGTTTTGGACTTTATAACCTGATATGCATTAAATTGCATCATTAAATATGGACAGCATAGAGACAGACTTTGGTGTAAACTAACAAAAGGTGAGGGCTTTCCTTTAAAAATACAAGAGGAGAGAAGAAAGAAAGGAAAGAAGAAGAGGAGGAAGGGGGGAGAGGAAATAAAGATAAAATTATCACTCAGTAATGAAGAGGAAGCCACAAAAACACTCAAAAAGTGTTATTTCCAAAGAAAGTGAACAGTGGTTATTTGGGAGTACAGAATTTAAATTTACAGATTTCTAACCTGGTAACTGTCGTGTTGCTTTATTGATTGGCTGACTTTCAGAAACATGATGTTGTCCCTGGTTGGCTGCCTCTCAGAAGCCTGGCTGCTATAAGCAAATTGTCATGGATCATTTAGAATTATTCTCATGCAGTTCTGCCGTTATGTGCTACTGGAGCTCAAGAACACTTAGTCCTTGCCTACTAGGTTAGAAACTTCTTATACTCGTGCTTCTCCTCTGTCCTTCTATCCAAGTCACAGGTGACAGCATTGAGCAGGGTGGAGTTTATCACTAGCTTGTGATGTTGATTGTAGTGAAAGATGAAACTCTTAATTATAAATGTTTGGCTACCGTAATGATCAGCAAGTTTAGTGTCAGTCTTCATCAGCATGATTGTAAAATAATGTTTGGAATCATGTAATGATAGTGACTTCAAAAAAGTATTCAAAACCTTAGATAACCCAGAAAATAACAAATAAGCATAAGTAAAAGCATCTTAAGGATTTTCTGGCTCACTGAAGAAAATGTGAAAATGATCCCTTAAGTCTTCCATTTCAAATAAAATGTTTATGATATATGCCTATCTTCTTTTAATCAAATAAGTTTTAGTCACTCTATTTCACCACTACGGATACAGGTTCACCATCTTAATTATGGTATTATGTAAGATGGCTAAAATTCAGCAATTGTGCTGATTCTCTTAATTTACTGAAACAAAATAAAAGAAATTGAACTTAGGGATCATGTCCTAGGATCTACGCTGTTTTATATTTTATGTTTGGTTTTTCTTATATTAGATAAAGCAAATAATGCATGACTATTACCCTCTCATTCACGCCCAAGGAAAAATTGAAAATCCTCAGAACATCCTTTGTTCTTTGTGGTATTAGTAAGACAACCAGAAAAAGCCCAGTAAGCAAATTGTCTTCTGAGAAATCTGAGGAGTCGTACACCTGTAACAATGTTCTGCTCTCATCCTGCAGAAAAGTAAATCTTGCTCTTTGTCATAAAAGGAATGAAACCTTCTTAAGAAAAGAAACTAGCATATACACAAGAATGGTGACCATTTTCAAAGGAGTGCTAGTTACCTTGTTTCTGGGACTACTCAAGAATTCAGGCCAGCCATTGCATCTCAGTAATATTTATATATCAGATTCCATTGGAAATATAATGTTTTTCATATTGAAAAGAGCATCATGATAGGAAAGGCTGTCTACTGTAGCTATATATTATTCTCATTTTTCATTTTATGATTAAATATTTATAGGAGACATAACCCACCATGGTCAGTTCATTCATTTATCTTTTCTTATAGTTAAACTGCATAGAATTATGTAAATCGGAAGTTTGAGCAAGAGTTTAATAAAGCAGGATTTTTTTTTTTTTTTGAGACAGCGTCTCACTTTCAGACTGGCCCTGAGCTCACTATGTAGCCCAGGAAAATCTTGAACTCAGCAATCCTCCTGTCTCTGCCTCCTGAGTGGTGGGATTACGGGCATGAACCACGATGCTTGGGATTGTAGTATGTGGTACTGATTGCTGGTGAGCGTGAGTCACTATGCCAGGTAATGTTATACGTGGTCACCAGGGAACTTGCTAGGCAGGTGCTGGAACCACTGAACAATGAATGAAGTTGTTTTGGTTTGTTAATGTATCTCTAGACAATAGTAAAGTATTTTGTAGTAAGGATTCTGGTGACAGATATATTCCCACTAATGGTCATCTTCAGTATTTCCCTGATTTTCTTTCTAGGACAGCAGCTCACTTAATGTAATTCACATAGGAGATGTTTAGAGGATCAAAAATATGGAAATTACCCATAGTATCAATCTCAGTTAATGAAGCAAAATTTTCACTTATCAGCTTATAAAAGTGGGTATATTTTTCTTTCATGTTGCTGTTGGTGACTGCGAGGCAGATAATCTATGATTTACTGAGAAAGAAGAATGAAAAGGTAAAAGGCTTTTTCCTGGGTCACCAGAATTTAAGGTTACAACACAATTTTGACATATTTAGTTTTAATATTTCAGCTATTTTCTTTACCTTTCTCAAGAACTGAGCAATTTGAACATTGAACTTTTTGGACAAGAGACACAATTTTCTGTCATAACTATCATAATAATTTGTTTTGCTCTATAACTTGAATGGTAAGTCAAAATGTCCTCTTCTGTTAGCTTTCCAATTACTGAAAGACTGTATCCACCCATCACAATTTTAACAAAGAGGGGTTTAATTTGGCTCATAATTTCAGGGAATTCCATCCACTGCTCATGAGCTCCTTGCCAGCTCCAAAGCCAAATTTCCATGGTGGAAGGGCCTGACAGACCGAAGAGGCTTTGGGAATTTTTAGGGGAATGAATCTAATAGGTAAGTAGAATGCTTTATATTTGGAAGGCAGAAACTTTTTTAAACTTCTGCTATGTACTGAGTTCTTTCTATGTACATATCCATTTTTGTACTTATTGTCTTAATCTTCTGGCCCTGGAATTTATTTACTTTTTTTAACAATTTGAATACTTATTGGTACATTATATATGCACATCACAATCACTCTTATCAGTGAGAATTTGTACCAGTATATGACACGACTTTCCATTTTGTACCCTTCCCTTACCCACACTACAACACTCCATAAGCTTTGTTTCTTTTTTTAACATCACATTTTTCCTTTTCCCTAGTTACATGCTCCTAAAACCCCATTTCCTTTGAATATTTACTGTTTCACAATATCGATCATGCAGTCTAGAACTCATTCACATAGACATTTATTTTTTGTAATGGGAATCAAACTCAACACATTGCACTTGCAAATGAATTTTAAGTACATACTCTGAATTAATTTTAAGTGTGTTTTAAAATATATGTACTCAATTCCCAAGAGTAAAAGTACCACTCACGTCAAGATGGTGAAAAAATTCTTACTTTGAATTCTACATAATGTCTCTAAGATGTAAAGTATATTTTAAAATCTCTTTTTCCACCTAATAGAAGTATTCTCTGTGTCTATACCCTAAAGAGTTTCTGTTACCTTTAAACACTTTTAACCTTTTTTTTTTTTTTTTGGTACAAATGTATCTCAGGTCAGATTGTTTTTTTAAGCATAATTTGGATCTTAATTGGAAATTTAACAAATTTATGAATTGAAATCACCTTTAACTCTGTCAATATCTTTTATGCAAATTTTAATGTATGCTTGGTATTTCTGATTTGTTACATTTTTTGTTCTTTTTCATATCTTTAAATTCCAGGATTTAGGAATATTCCAAAAACTAGCCTGTTTGGTCTGCAACTCCGTGACAAGTCATTCACTTTAAGAACTCTCATGCAATGGTTTTCCAAATTCAGTATTTCAAACACACCCACCCCTCCAACCTATATGTACTGTGACAATTTTCTCCTTACCTTATCAGTACTCACACCGTGAACTTTCTCATTTTTTAAAGGGAAATAAAAGTGTGATATATTCCAATTTTGTCAGATTATCATTTGAGTCTTCACTATATTTATTCTGTGCACAATGCTAAAGTTCTTTTATCTATCTTAGAGTTTGCTTAATAAAATTCATCTTTATTCATACTATTACATGGTGGAAAGAAAAATAGTATTTATTTGCTTAATATCCTGAATATTTGACATGTACTTTGACAGCTTAAAACTGCACTAATGGAAAATTTTAGATCTTGCTTATAATCTGTTTTGCGTTTTTCGTCCCCTGCATGTAAAAGCTTTAGATTTTATCCTTCACAACCAGTTTTAATGATTGCAATCAAATTTTTCATACAACTGCCTCCTAACTCTTTTACTTTTTTATTTGCTGCAATAAATCCCTCAGCAAATTTCTCATGGACAGTTCTTGGTCTATATACTTTCTTAATTCCTTGGTATCTGACAGTATCATCCAGTTACCTTCACACAGAAATACTAACTTGAAACTCCATATAATTCTACATTCAAAATGCTTCTCCTTTAAGACTCTGTATATGATAGCCTATTTCATTCTAGTATTTAGAATTATAACCAAAATAAGAAAATCTGAAGTCAGTCTGACTTTCACCCTCACTTAACTTGCTTTTTTAACCTTCTGAAGTCCAGGGAACCTTCCATGTGCTCAAACATCATCTATTTTCTTGTTAAGCACAAAGAGCTAATTTAAAGTTCTCATAAGATGTTCAGCACTTTGTAGCTCAGACACTGTATCCAATGGGCAAAAGCATTGCAGCAGGAGGTGTTTGCTTGATTGCTAGCACTGTTCCTTTCTTTTGAAGAGCAACATTAGCAAATTTCAGTGGGCTTTTGAAGTCAGGTGCACACCTAGACTCCTCTGAAGTTTTGCAGTCGGACGTGACAGGCAACATTGATAAAATCAAGGGATTTGTTCATCAGTGAATGGAACTTAAGAGTGTAATATTAACTGATATTAACTAGATATAACAGCTCAAATATTGGATTGTTTCCTTTATGTGAGAAACCTGAAGTTTAAATAAAGAGCAACAGAAAATACAGAGTAGAATATAGGGAGATAGTGTTTAAATGGGAAAGGAAACAAGAGATGGAAGGAGTGGGAAGACAAGGAAGGAAAAAAGAATATTTTTTTACAAGAAAGTTGAAAACATTGGCAATAGAGCTTTTGAATATGGGAAAGTAGAAGGTATGTACTACAGATATGTATTAGTACAAAATTATAAATTTAAACTATAAGAAAGAAACATTACTGAAACTTGTTGAAGGAAACGTCAAACACACCAAAAATTCCCCACAGATACGTCTTCACTGCTTCTTCTAAGCCACTGGAACCCTATTTAACTTTGGGAAATGTATCAAAGCAGAAGCTGAAAGAAAAGAACAGTAATTGATGACAAAAACAACAGTACAAGCAACAAAAGAAGCATTTTTCTGAAAAAGAAGTGACCACAACATAAAGAAAAGGGAGGAACACTCATGAAGGCCACAGAAACACTCTGTGTATGGCCTTCAGACTGTGGTGAAGTCTGAAATTGACATTTAATCTGAGCATTAGATATCACCTTACTCTGTAAAATCACACACTATCATGAGCACTGAAATTAGCACTGAACTTTGGGGGCCCCTCAGAGAAATCTTTGGAAAGAAAACAAATTCCTCAATGTTTTGTGTGAGTGTGAGCTGTGTATATAATGTACCAATAAAGTTTACTGAATAATGAAAGTATAGATGATAGATAGATAGATAGATAGATAAATAGATTTTATAGCAAAAACAGTATTTTAGTCTTTCTTCTATGTGCACTTTTCATTCTGGCTTCCATTTCACTGATGATATAAAATAGATTTTCCTGTGTAATTGTGTCTCTCTAAATGTTTTCTATACTTTTTCTGTCTTCAAAGATTTAGTTATGGTAAGTGTGTCTCTTTCTGTGGGATTCCTTTAGATTTTTGTCCTATCGTATTTGCTCCAATTCATGCTAAATGTGAGAAATTTTCAACTATGATTTCAACTATAATTTTCAATTATCACTATGAGGACACATACACTCCTAATCTCTTTAACCGCTTTCTGCGACCGCAATTATATGTCATTGAACACATATTGTTCCAGAGCAATACACAGATAAGCACTGCCCACTCTTTTTTTTCCCAAGAAAAGTGTTTTCTTTTCTTGTTTTGATTGTATCTAGTAAATGTTCTGTTCTCAGGTATACTGATTTTGTTCTATGACATCTCACTGTACTATGAAGTCAACCCATCTTGCAAGTTTTTAATTTTTAAATTGCCTTTTGTAGTTATGTTTTTTTATATAGTATTTTTGTATAATTTCTAGGACTTATTTGAAATTTTCAGCTTTTTGACTTGCTTTGTAAAGAACACTGATTGCTCATAAAGCATTTCAATGGCAGCTGCTTTTAAATCTCACCTTGATTCTTCATCATATCCACAGCTTCTGTATCCACAAAACAACCATGAGCCTCAGAAACACTAAGTCCAGGAAGTTGAGCACTCCGAATGCAGGTGTGTAGATGTGGCAGAGGGCAAATTCAAGCCCACTGGCATATACAAAGGGTTGGCATATACAAAGGGTTGAGTGTGCTTATTTATTGACTTGACATTTTGACTTTCAGAATGGCAAATAGTTCAGTTCAGTATCATACTTTCAGAAACTGATTATACTTATGTTTACAAGAAAGGTACTCTAATTGGTCTTAGTGTATAGTTCCTAGCATATTTTAGACAGAAAGCTTTTTTTTCTTCTTTTATTAGTTTTTGATTGGGCCTTTGTATTCACTGATGAATTTGACATGAATTCTAAAGAGACTCTGTCACCAATATTACTCAAGCTCTTCAGTAAACTTGAAAGAGAACGAGTGCTTCCAAAATAATTTCTGGGAGCCTGCGCGACTCTGGTCCCCAAATCAGATGGAGACACAACTAAAAACAAAAACTACAGGACAGTCTCCTTAGTGAACATAGATACAAAAATCTTTATATTTGCAAATAAAATACAACAAATCACTGTAAAAACCATATGTTATGGCCAAGTAGGTATCTTTTCAGGGTTTAATAGATGTTTCAATCTACACAAATTAATAAATGTAGTATATCATATAAACAGAAGCTTAGACAAAAAACAAATAAGTATATCAACAGATGCAGAAAGAGCATTTGACAAAATCCAACACACATTCATGATCAGAGTTTTGAAGAAAATAGGAATAGAAGTATCTAACTTGAATCTACTATAGTTCATTTTTGAGAAATCAAAGGTCAGCATCATACTAAATGGGGAGAAGCTGGAAGCTTTCACTCTAAGATCAGGAACAAGCCAAGATATGCATTCACACAAATTTTATTTGACATGGGAGGAGAAAGAAATAAGAGACATGCATAGGAGAAACAGCATTTCTTAGGTCATGGGCTTATTGGAGCTGGACTCTCCATTTTGTGGGCTATAGAGAGCACTCCTAACTTGTGGGCTTTTAGTGGTAAGATGTTCTTTGCTTGCACCATTTCACTCATCAGGCCTACCTCCAAGAGAGTAAGAGGGCTTTGTTCCCAGCTCTGAGTATTTGCTCGGTGAGATCTGCTGGCAATATCCCCAGTCTGCCTGTTGTTTCTTAGTGGGAGAAAATTATCTGACATAAATAGTAGAAAAGCTTTCCAGACCAAATGATATTAGACAAGATTTTTCTTATAGAGATGCTCCTAGTAATCCAAAATCCATGCAGAATACATTTGTAGAGGATTTGAAAGACCTCTACTCTAGAACTCTGGAAACCTCTAGATGGAACCCCTCTCCTGATGGCGCTTGTCTACTGATAGGAGGCTGCTAGTTCATCCATGGGCCAAATGACCCCAGAGGGTTACTCTATGGTTCTACATTAAGAGTCAGGAATTCTGAGGCCCAGGCTGGTCTCTGGGGTTTATGGAGGAGAAAGATCACAAGAAGTCTCAATACGTTCTTTTTTCCACAGTTCTTAGGCACCTACTCAGTGTACTTTCCTCCCTTTCAGAGCTCTTTTCATGTATAACATTATTTCAAGTGCTCACAGATGCCTTTATCTGGAAATAGCAGGGAGAGAAAAATACATGCTAGTGTATATTAACCAGGGTCAGAGACGGAGGCACAATAATGCACTCTAGGATTCTGAATTACTGATTTTTTTGAAAAGTTTGAAAAATAATTTATCTGTTTCTACCTGAAATGTAATGCTCTTTTATTTATTTATTCTTTAATTTTAATTATTTACTGGTACAATTTATATTTATCTCACAATCACACATAACATCGGGGAATTTGTACCAATATATGACACGATAATTCTCATTTTTACCCATATCCCTACCCACCCCCAACTCCCCACCCCCTATATACATGCTCTTTTATTTTCTTTTAGAATCATATTTATTCCTTCCCCTCATTACATCCCCACACCAAATTTCCTTTGGAAACTTCCCATTCTACAAAATCTATCATACTTTCTAGAGCTCATTTGAATCTACAGGTACTGATATCAAAGAAAAAATCTGGTATTTGCCTGTGATCTGTTTATTTCAATTATTAGTGTGCCCTCCAAGTGCATCCATTTGCACAAAAATGACTCAATCTTGTCATTCTTTATGGCAGAATAATACTCCATTTTATATTTAAAAAAAAAACACAACTTCTTTATCCACTCTCCAGTTGATGGACATTTGGGTTGTTTCCAAGATTGAGCTATCACAAACTGAGCTACTATGAACAATGGTGTACATCTGTCTTTCCAATGTGATTTTTAAAATTCCTTTGGGTATATCTCATCCTATTGGCACTGTAATGCTCTTTTATTTTGCCGTAACCACTACCTATCACAAATGCTCTTAGGGTTTTTGAATTCAGTTCACCTACTCTATTTTTCTTTCTCAAATTAGTTACTATGTTTCACAGAGGAAATATATAAGAGGTCTACAGCTAAACGGAATATTTCTTTCCTGCTTACTTTTCTCCTCCAAAAAATGCATTAGCACATAATTCCACTTAAGAAGATATATGAACTCAGTGTAAGCCTAATTGCCCTGCCCCTCTAGCTAGCTAGAAGAATAAAATAACTTTTCCAAACCTCTGAGGATGAGTACCTTCAATTATTTGTTACACAGAAATAAATCACTGAAGATGTCTTTTAATTGTCTTTCTCCAGATTCTACTAATAAGTATGATATGTACAATACACATATTCCATGATTTTCTGAAAACTGAAACTAATTTTTGTCAATTTAACAGCATAGTTTTAATTGTAATTTGATTATATAACTGTTTTGTAGTCTAAGGAAGATAGCAGAAATCTATTGCTACTTAGCTAGCATTTGCATTCAGACTATCTTTACTTGCATTGTTTTTACCAATTCCTTCAATTCTTTAATTAAGAGCAAAGAATGATGTTTCGGGCCCTTTTTAATATTTTCTTTTAGCCATATATATTGCTGTAAGCAACCGTCACCATTTTCTCTACACTAAACAGAGTTAAACAGTTATGCACATTCTTGTCTAATATTCAAAAAGACAATTCAGGTTTTTTACTTATTTAGCTTCTTTAGAGAAATGTATATCATCTAATTTTACATGCATATTGTCACTGAAATTTTTAGATTTTTATTAAATTGAATTATTTGGTTCATTTTAGATATATATCATGATCCCGTTCAACAGTACAAATTTGAACCTATATATCTTGATTCTCATTTTTCCCATCCCTCTGGCCTCCCTATCATCCCCACTCCTATATACACATCTTTGTTTACATTTTCTTGTTTTTATTATCAAATTGTTTCTTTCCCTTCTTTACTCTACCCCCTTCCCTTTTCCTTTTGAACATGTTCTTCCTATTTCACAGTATCTATCATACATTCTGGACCTCATTTACATCTTTAGTTTCACATATTGAGAAGTGATGTATTCAGTGTTTACACAACTGAATTTTTTATGTATTACACAACTTAGTATTTTAGCACACAGAGCTCTCCTAGGAATAAGGAGTGTGTGCAGGGAGATGCTTGTAAATATTCTGGGTTGATCACATGATATGTGTGTCAGCCTCACATCACTCTAAAGAAATCCCTAAGGAGGACGATTTAAATGAGGGAAGCTTGTTTTTTTCTTATATCCGCAGTTTTCAGTTTATGATCAGCTGGCTCCTTGCTCTGCAGGAAGGTGGATACATGGCAGAAGAGCAAAGTAGAGCACAACTGCTCCCCTCAGAGCAGTGAAGAAGCAGAAAGAAAAGGAAAGACTCCGGAAGGAGAAGGCAGGGAGCAGACACATGCCCTGGTTTATGCTCGCATGATTGATTGATGGCCTTCAAAGGGCCACACAATGAATGTGTTCATCACTCGTTAAGGCCACACAGTTATGAATGAATCCCGCTGATGAATTCAGAACTCTTATGATCTAGTCATTTCCCCAAAAGCCCGTTGTCTAGCAGCCAAGTCTTTACCTATGAGTTTCTGGGGAAAATTCAAATCCAGCCCATAAGGTGATAATGCTGAATATTAAAAAAGATGGCTTAGCAGCATATCTCTACATCTGGGAAGTCTATTTAATCTATGGAAACTAATGGAACAGTTCAATGATGAAAGGTGAAATTAGACAAGTTAATTTTGCTTATAAGTAAAGTCTATTGTGTTACCTTTAATATATTGCATAATTGTCTTAATTCAGTTTGATTGGCTTTAGTTTCACACAGGTAGATGTATTTATTTATTTATTTATTTATTTATTTATTTATTTATTTATTTATTTATTTATTTATTGAGACAGGGTCTTGCTTTGTAGTTCAGGCTGGCCCTGAGCTCACTATGTAGCCCAGCCAAGCCTGTAACTCAGCAATCCTCCTGTCTCTGCCTCCCGAGTGCTGGGATTACAGGCATGAGCCACCACGCCCGGCATTGTGGTATGCGGTGTTGATTGTTGGTGGGCGTGAGTCTCCACGCCCAGCATTATATGTGGTTACCGGGGATGGAACTCAGGACCTTGCGCTTGCTAGGTAGACGCTGGAACCACTGAGCTAACCCTCCAGACCACACACAGGTAGGTCTTAAATGCAGACAAAATTTTAGAAAAGTGACCTAACTTGAATTAGACTATAATTGTATTCTAATTAAAAACTACATTTTTATGATTGCTGGATTCCCTACAATGTTGATTTATTGCACATAGTCACTTTAATGAATAGTTTCTCACTGGTCAATATCCAAAATAGCAACTATGTGTTCTGTGGATTTCATGGAATACAAGTTGTTTAACTGAGGTTATCTTATACTTGATAATATAAGGATTTAAATGCTTTTAGAATTAAATTTAACACCTTTCAAAATTCATTAAGTAAGTATGAAAAGCAAAACACTACTTTATTTCCAAGATAATTTATTTTTTTCTCTAGGGAGATCCAGCAACTGGGCCTGACAAGGAACTTTTCTGCTTTTGTACACAGAGAGCTCAGAAAATACTGTCATCATTTTCTAGTGCTGGAAGTGTGGACCTTAGGAAAAATAACCAAAAAGCATGTTATGAACATTATTGATGTTTGTTTCTTATGCTTAAGAACTAAAGATGATACAAAGCCAAGTATAATTATGAAGGAATTTTAAAAATTTCAACATTATAACTATACTCTTTTAATAGAGAAAAAACTGGAGATGTAAAAATATTATAAATGGAAATATTTGTAGTACATGTTAAAGGGAAATACAGTTCATTTATACTTATTTATACCTATTTATACTTATTTTATTTGAATAAAGATAAATGAATGAATCAAGCAACACTGGGAAACAAAGAGTTAGTGTTCTGCTCAACAGCTGTGTGATATGCTTTGGAAACAGGGTAGATACGGGTTGTGACTGATGACTGCTAGGTGTCCATCTTCCTTGGGCACAAAGGGATGGAGATCTGCTGTGTGTGGGTGCAATCTGATCATTTGGCAACCAGAGCTCAATAGAACATGGTTATTTGTGATTGGCTGAAAACCAAACATTTAAACAAAACATATTCTCAAATAAGATTTTGGTTTATGTACAAAATTAGGTTGTAATTTGTTGCATAAGACCTAAAAAATTACTATAGGTTAGACAAATGATCTTATTTTTAAATGAATTATATGATATGTTTAAGATATATATCTTGAAATTCTAAGTTCTATATAATTTACATATACATATATACATATATATATATAACTATAATAGAACAAGATAACATACCCATCATCATTTTACTTACCCCTGGCAGCTACAAAATACTTAGATCCTGAATACAACCCATCACTATTAACTATATTCCTCATTTTATATATTAGATTTGGAAATTTGTTCATCTTTTGTATCATGTAAACCTCTTTAAACCTTACTAAGTCATAGAGAACCAAACAAGTCAACATAAAGCCCCAGTAAGATTAAGTTTTATCAGTCCCACAGATTGTTTGTCTTCATAGTACTTAAAACAAATACATTGAACCAATAATTGAGCCATAAATTATTATCTCATGTCCCTCTGCTCTGGTAGAATATAAATTCCATGATCATGTTCATTGCTGAGAATCTAGCCCCGTATTTCCCTTTGATAAATAACACTAAGAATTTTAGCATTGATTAGCAAGGGAATCTTCTTCTTTCAAGCTCTTCAGAGTGCACTGCTCCTTGGCACCACAAGTTCTGTGGCCGGAACATTCATGACACAACTTGTCCCTGACTCCATCAATATGTCTCCATCTCCACTTAATTTTGACTTATGTCTCTACTTAAAATTTTCAGCAATTTTTTGGGTAGCTAGATAACCCCAAATAATTATTCTAAGTCATGATACTTAATTTATTCACACATGCAAAGACTTTTTCCTAAAAATATTAGGACCTGACATCTTTGTATAGGAATCACCCATGATTCCTGTTGTATGGAATTCATCATCAATGATTTTGAGAATTTGCTGTTTGAATGACAGGTGCAAGAGGTTAAGCTTACAAAAACAAATAAAATAAGTTGAAAAGATATGTGTGATATCACACAAAGAAAACATCTCTATGAACAAATTAATTATAGTTTTAAAAAGTTAGAATGATAATTTGAAAATTAGAGGTTTTTCATATAAAAAATTAAAGAAAACATTTTATATTTATTCATGGAAAAATAGTTAAAATTTTGCACACATATTAGTAACTATCCTTCCTAGTTCCTGTCAAACTCCTTATTCAGATATCTCATCTTTATTTCTTCTTTGGGAAACAGTTTTAATTTCTGTTTGATAGTAACTTTACATTAAAGAAAAGCCACAAAAAGAAAATTGACTAAAGCAAAGGATAAATTATGTTATTAGCTAAATAAATAAAAAATAGAACTTAGAAAATTTTCAATCTTATCTGAGAATAGAATGCAGTAACCTTTAGGTCTGTATCAAATAATGAGATGATAATTTGAGAAAAATGAAACATCCCAATTTTTAAACAAAGTCACATAATGCTAGTAGTAATAATTTTGAGTTTTCCATAAAATTAACTGCATCTAAAGAATATTTTAACAGTGATTCATAACAAGGACTTCCAAGTTATCCCAGGACTTCCAGGAGAAAAGCAGTCGTTATCCTTTGTAAAGCCTTCTACCGGTTGAACGCAGATGATATGAAAGAAATCCAAACATCTGCAATCTCCATTCCGCATGTAGTGTGATTGTGATGTGCATATATAATGTCCCAATAAAATATACAAAAAATAAGCCTGTGGATAATTCTGGTCTTATTCATTGTCTTCTTGTCATTTCCTAAGGAACTCCAGCAGCAGTGTTCCTGAGCCGTGTCAACTCACAGGACAGTGAGACTCATAGTATATCATTACATTGATAAGTAGGGCATTTTCACAAATGAAGAGTCCCAGGAAACCTAATTATCAAAAGTAACATAAACAAATAATAAATTTGGAATTCAAAACTAGCATTTTTCATTTGATTGTATTTCTACATTCCAGTTTCTCATCACACCTTTCTTTTAACCAGCTCAGTTTGTTGTTTCTTTTCTTTTCCACTGTTAGCATCCCATCGAGACATTATTAACACAGTAAGTAGTTCCTTTGTAAAAATATTCTTCTATTCTCTCTTTCTACTTTTTCATCATCATCATCATAAAAGTCACCATTATTAGCATCATCACCTAACTTATATTTCTGAACCAAATAATAGGTACATAGCATGTGACATGTAAAAAGAGACTTACATCTATCATCTCATATAATAGTCTAAAAGAAATAATCAAGTTGTCATTTCTAAGTCTTGCGTTTAGTAAGCCCCATTTGCTTATACATTTACTTATATTTTTATTCTGTAAGGCAATGTCAACAACAGACATGGGTACTGAGGAAATTTCAGCTGGTGAAAGATGACAGGAAAAAAATTAATCAATTTAATGATGTAATGAAGAACATGTTGTGAACATAGTGTAGCCCAAAGATCATTTCATGTGTAGTGATAAGAGTGTTTCAGAAGTTGATGGTCTGAAAGCAGAAAGGCTGAAATGACTTAATCAAATTGAGAGTAAGAACATCCAAAAAGTGAGTATAATGACTGCAGAGACTCCAAGACTAAAGATGGTTTGTGTATTTCAAGAGATTAAACATTTGTGTACTTAGAATATAAAAATTAATACAAAATTAGTAGTAAACATATTTTAGATAATTTTCAAGTCTACAAATTTTGGACTCTCTTACATTAATTAGACATTAATAGGTAAGAAAATTGGTTTTCATAATGGAGGTATAAACACGTAGTGATAGTATTGAATAAAAGGATTATCTTGATAGGATGTTATTTATTTATTTGTTTGTTTGTGTTTGTTTTTTCAGTACCAGGGATCAAACTTGTGCCCTTGTGCATTCAAGGTTGGTGTGGTACCACTTGAGCTAATTCCCCAGCCCCTTGATAGGATTTTTAAAGGAAAGATTCTTGCAAAGTTGATTAAGCTTAGTTAGAACCTTGGAGTAGGAAATGCCAGAAAACCAGAACAAAATTAAGATTGACTCCACAAGATATTTTTATTTGGATGTAAGTTTAGAGGAAAAGGAAATAATCAGGGAAAACCTACAAATATTGCTCTAAGATTTCAAAGAAGTTAGGTTCCAATCACTACAGCTAATGGGAGAAACGAGAGGAGAAAAGCTTGAGTAAAACTTGTATAGTTAGATCAAGCTGTGTTATGTTTTAGTTAGTTTAAGATAGTACCCAACAGGGCCAGGGATTTAGCTCTGTGGTGCTGTGCCTGACTCTAAGCACAAGGTCCAGAATTCAATCCCTGGGTGAGTAGGTATTGTGTCTAATACGTTAGCTTAACAAAAGCAATAAATTAAAGAACTATTAACAAGGAGAACAACAGGGCTTTTTGGTACAGGATGAAGGGCATGTGTTTGGAGCACAGAAGGGAAAGGAAATGAAATGGGTGAACCTAGACTGTTTTCTTAGAATTGAGTAATAAATACTCTAAATTTTGCCGGGCGTGGTGGCTCACACCTGTAATCCCAGCACTCAGGAGACAGAGACAGGAGAATTGCTGAGTTTGAGGCTTGCCTGGGCTACATAGTGAGCTCAGAGCCAGCCTGAACTACAAGGCGAGACCGTGTCTCAAAAAAAAAAAGTACTCTAAGTTTTTCCAAGCTCTTTGAGTGTATGCATATAGTTCTATGTGGGTGTATGTTTTGAAATCTAGAGAATGTCTTGTGTCAAGAAGTGTTAATTGGTTTTAGCCATACAAAGGAGTGAATTCTAAATGACTGTTTGTTAAGCTATTTTTCTCTGGTTTAAATAGTTGAGGATTTCTGACAGTGACAGTGGACGTTCATGCTTCTGTGGGAGGTCCTGAATTGAACGCCATAAATCTTTTATTTTCTTACAACTGGTCAGCAGTCAAGGCCAGACTCACTGCTCGCCCGAGGCATAAATGCAGTACATTCGGCCAAGGATGCCACTTCACCCACCCAGATTAACATCTACAATAATGCTTGGACCAGGTGGCCAGCTGAGTAGAACAACAATCATCCAGGCTGTGGAAGTCCCCCTGAGACCAGGGAGAAATAGAGCTCAGTTCCATTTTCCCCATTATATTTGTTTTTTTAGAAAATTGTATATCTGACCTTTGCATCAAAATAGCTAAATCTCTCAAATGGAAGCAAGACAATAAAAGTTCTTCTCCCAATATAAATCTGTACTTTCTGATCCATTTTATTTATTCCTTTGTTATGAAATGGATGATTCAACTAACGTCTGATCAACAAATCCTGACCCATCAATTGTTCTGTCAGTGATAGTTGGCTTCGATACAGAAGAACAGTGTGTCATGAAATGCTGGTAAGGAGAAATGACAGATTTGCTTAAATAGTTAAATTCAAAGTGCCTCAGAGATATGAGATATTTTAAAAAGCATATAATAAATATTACATAATAAAAATACACTTTTATGAGACAGGATAGGTTAAATATATTCAATAAAAATGTGAAGAATATAGTTTGAAGAAGTATGTTGTGATTAACGGATCGTAGTTGCAACTGACATGGGTGGACAGAACAGACACTGACCAGTTCTCTTCTAAATAATTCAGTGGGACACCCAGACTTCTATCCCCACTTGACAGTCACTGTGGACTCATTCAAAACACCTACAAGTTTCCATGCAGTACACTGGAAGTACATTAGTACGTAATGTTAATTTGACACTTTCTTTTTCCAAAGGGCTTGTATTTAGTGAAGGATTCTGGATTACTTTCCCTCCACTCTGAATGGGAAATGTACAGTCTCTAACATTGAACAAGTAGGACAACTTGCTACACCCGCGGTGGTAAAATCAGTCGCACGTGTGCCATCACTGAACTCTCTAGGTTTGCCAACACTGTTGGCCCACCATCATAGACAAAACAGAACTGAGTTTATTCCCATGAAATTTCTGGGAAATAAATGAGGGGTTCAATTATTTTTTTCAGCATGGAAGACATCACTTCCACACACTTACAGCCTATGGAAGCATTACACATATGTATAGTGTCGGTTGGTTTTAATCTGTCACTCTGCTATTTTTAAAATTGGCTTCATCTACTTTCTGGTTCTGTTCCTTTTAGTTGATCTTTTAGATCATTTGAATAATTTTGGTTACCATTTGGTCACCTTTGTTAGCATATTCCCTGTGACTCTTAGTTGTATATGTGTGCATGAGCCCATATATTAGGATGTACAAGATACACCATTATCTTATCATAGTATGTCTCTAAATAATATCATACTACTTCATGAGCTTAAATAACTTACCCTCTTTTTTGTGCTATTGCTAATACATATGTTAGTTCTGTATCTGTTACACACCCAGCACAACATGGTCATCATTCCTTTGGTCACATCAGGCTTCTGTAAGATTTTCATGAACTGCTTGCTTGGAGGATTGTCTTTAACACCTCTCTGTAATGATTTGCAGGTCTCATGACCATTTCAGTTTATGTTTGGGAAAGTTGAGATTTCCCCTTGTTTATATCCCTTGTTTGCAGATATAGACTCATGAATTAACAGGTGTTTGCTTTCAGTACATTTCAGAGTTGATTTCGCTCTCGGCTGGTTTCCCTTGTTTCCAGCAGGAACTCTGAGGCCACGCTGATCCTCATTTCCCTGTGTGCAGCATGTCATTTCTTAGTTCCAGTGAATAGGGCTGAATTATACTGACTCTGTAGATCACTTTCAGTAGTGTGGATATATTGACTTTTCTGATCCAGAAATATAGGATGTCTTTCTATCTCTTTCTTCTTTAGTTTCCTTTAGTATATTTTTAAGAATCTAGGTGAGCAACGCTTTTGTTTCCTTGGTTAAGTTTACTGCAAAATGTTTTATTCTTTTGTTGCTATCTCAGATATATTGCTTTATTAATTTCCCATTGAGATGACTTGTGGGCATAGAGAAATGCAATGATTTTTGTGTTCTGAATTGTATTATGGTATTTTAATGATTTTGTTGGTTAGAACTGTTTTCTTGGAGTAAAATCATCAGGTTTTCCTACTAGATCATATAATCTGAGAACATACCTATTTGTAGTTTTCAATGCCTTTTATTTCTATGTATACAATTTCTCTGGCCATGATTGCCATTTCTTTACTAAACGAATTCACATGAATCAGCAGACTTCGCTTTTTCCTGATGTTAAAGGAAAAAAGCTTTCTGGCCTTTACTGTAAAATATGGTGCAGGTTGTAATTCTTCTCAATACAGGAAATCTATTTGAAAAAATTCAACACTCTTTCATGATTACAAACATACAATGAACTAAGAATGGAGGTAAATTACTTCAACATAATAAAGGTGAATTAATTCTTATATGTCCTCAACTCCATTTACAGGTCCTGAAGCTAGTAAGAAGTACATGGCTGTTGTATATAATTATCCATCATCACATCTTAAACATGAATACAACACTTTTTAAAAATTGAATTCTTTACTGGTACAACTTATATACATCTCACAATCACGTATAACATTGGGGAATTTGTACCAGCATATGACACAAGTTAATTCTCATTTTTACCCATATCCCTACCAACACACACTTCCCCACCCCCTTTATACAGACTCTTTTATTTTCTTTCTGTATCATATGTATTCCTTCCCTTCATTACATTCCCACACCAAATTTCCTATGGAAATTTCCCACTCCATAAAAGCTGTCATCCTTTCTAGAGCTCATTTGTATCTACAGGTGTCAAAGAGATGATCCGGAATTTGCCTGTGATCCATTGATTTCACCTATTAGTATATCCTCCAAGTGTCTCCATTTGCACCTAAATGAATTGATCTTATCATTCTTTATGGTGGAGTAATACTCCATTTTATAAAAAAAGCCACATCTTCTTTATCCACTCTCCAATTGATGGATATATGGGTTGTTTCCAAGAATGAGCTATCACGAACTGAGCTGCTATGAACAAGGGTGTACATCTGTTTTTCCAATGTGATTTTTAAAATTCTTTTGGGTATATTCTTAGCAGGGGGACAGCAGGGTCAAATGGGACCCCTAGTCCTAGTTTACTGAGAAATCTCCACATGGATCTCCACAATGGTTGCACAAGTCTGCAATCCCACCAACAGTGGAGAAGGGTTCCTTTTTCCCCACAGCCACGCCAGCATTTATTGTTGGTTGATTTTGTGACAGCAGCCATTCTTTGTGGAGGGAGATGAAAATCTCAGTATTGTTTTCATTTGCATCTCTCGAATGACCAGTGATGTGGAACATTTCTTATGTTTCTTGGCTGCTTTGACTTCTGCCTCTGAGAAGTGTCTGTTCATTTCAGATGCCCATTTTTGAATTGAGTCTTTAAATTTGGGGAGGCTAATCTGTTTGAGTCCTTTATATATTGTAGATAATAGCCCTTTGTCTGAAAAACAGCTAGTAAAGATTTTTTTGCATGTTGTTGGTTGTCTTTTAGCAGTGCCAGTGACTTCTTTTGCTGTGAAGAAGCTTTTCAGTAGGATAAGATCCCATTTGTTGATTCTTTCTGCTAGTTCTTGTGCTATAGAGGTTTTATTCATAAAGTCTCTGCCTAAGCCAATGTCTCCAAGAGTTTTACCAAGCCTGTTTTCCAGCAGGCTTATTGTTTCTGTGTTAATGTTTAAGTCTCGTGTCCATTGTGAGTTCAGTTTTGTGTATGGTGAAAGAGATAGGTCTAGCTTTAGCTTTTGGCAGGCTAAAGCCCAGTTTTTCCAGGACCATTTGTTAAAGAGGCTGTCTTTCTTCCATTGGGGATGTTTGGCTCCTTTGTCAACGATAAGTTAGCTTAGTGTATTTGGAGTTGTATCTGGGTCTTCTAATCTATTCCACTGGTCCTCGGATCTGTTACTTTGCCAGTACCATGCAGTTTTAACCACGGCAGCTTTATAGTAGAGTTTTAAATTGGGAATTGTAATACCCCCTGCCATGCCGTGGTTGCTTAGAATTGCTTTTGCTATTCTAGGTTTCTTGTGTTTCCAGATGAATTTTTGCATTACTTTCTCTAGCTCTGTGAAGTATACTGTTGGAATTTCAATTGGAATTGCATTGAATCTGTATTGTAATTGTGGGAGTATAGCCATTTTGATTATGTTGGTTCTCCCAACGCAGGAACAAAGGATATCTTTCCACTTTCTGATTTCCTTTTCTATCTCAGTTTTCAGAGTCCAACAGTTTTCAGAGTAAAGGTCTTCATTTTGTTTGTTAGATTGATTCCTAGATATTTCATTTTTCTGGGTGCTACTGTGAAAGGGATTGACTCCCCAATTTCTCTTTCAGTGAGTCTGTTGTTTGTGTAGACAAAGGCTGTTGATTTTGAGCATTGACCCTGTATCCAGCAACACTAACAAATTTGGTAATTAAGTCTAGCAGTCTTTTGGTTGAGTTTTTAGGATCCTCTAGATAGAGTATTATACCATCAGCAAATAATGACAGTTTAACTTCTTCCTTTCCTATCTTTATTCCTTTTATATCATTGTCCTGCCTGATTTCTATAGCTAATGTTTACAGTACTATATTGAACAAGAGTGGTGACAGCGGGCATCCTTTTCTCATTCCTGACCTTAGTGTAAAAGGTTTCAGTTTTTTCCCATTGAGTATGATGCTGGCTGTTGGTTTCTCATAAATAGCTTGTATTAAATTGAGATAAAGTCCATCGATTCCAATTCTCTGTAGGGTTTTGATCATAAATGGGTGTTGGATTTTGTCGAATGCTTTTTCTGCATCTATTGAGATAATCATATGGTTTTTGTCCTTGAGTCTGTTAATATAGTGTACTACATTGATTGTTTTACGTATGTAGAACCAGCCTTGCATCCCTGGGATAAATCCGACTTGATCAGGGTGTATGATTTTCTTGATAACTCTCTGTATTCTGCCAGTATTTTATTGAAGATTTTTGCGTCAATGTTCATTAGAGAGATTGGCCTGTAGTTTTCCTTTTTGGTGGGATCTTTCCCTGCCTTTGGAATCAAGGTGATGGTTGCTTCAAGGAATGATTTGGGGAGTACTGCTTCCCTTTTGATTTCATTAAAGTGATTGAGAAGTACTGGTATTAACTGTTCTTTAAAAGTTGTGTAGAATTCAGCAGTGAAGCCATCAGGACCAGAGCATTTCTTTGTTGGTAGTTTTTTTTTATTACATTTTCCATTTCCCAGATTGATATCAGGTTAACTTTTTTTTTTTTTTAAGACAGGGTCTCACTTGGTAGTTCAGACTGGCCGTGAGCTCACTATGTAGCCCAGGCAAGCCTCAAACTCAGCAATCCTCCCGTCTCTGCCTCTCGAGTGCTGGGATTACAGGTGTGAGCCACCATGCCTGGCACTGTGTTTAACATTTTTATATCCTCTTCATTCAGCTTTGGAAGTTCATATGTGTCTAGGAAAGGAATCTATCCATTTCTTCTAGATTTTCCATCTTCTTGGAGTATAGATTTTCAAAGTACGTGTTTATGATGCTTTGGACTTCTTCTGGGTCTGCGCTGATTTCCCCATTTTCATTCCTTATAGCATGGATTTGAGCCTTTTCCTTCCTTTGTTTGATAAGGTTGGCTAAGTGTCTGCCGATCTTATTTATCCTTTCAGAGAAGCAACTCTTTGATTCATTGATTCTTTGTACTGTTTTCTTTGTCTCCATTGCATTAATTTTTGCTCTGATCCTTATAATTTCCTCTCTAGTATGTGCTTTGGGTTTGTTTTGCTCCTCTTTTTTAACTGTCTGAGGTTCATTATTAAATTGTTTATTTCAGTTTGCTCTATTTTCTGAGTGTAGGCATTCGCTGCTATGAATTTCCCTCACAGAACTGCTTTCATTTTGTCCCATAATTTTCTGTATGTTTTGCTGGGGATGTCGTTTAGTTTTAGAAACTGTTTAATTTCTTCTTTAATCTTTTTGTCATCCATTGATTGGTTAACAGAGTATTGTTCAATTTCCATGTGTTTGTGTGGATCTTGAAATTTCTTCTGCTATTCAGCTCTAGTTTCAAGGCACTATGGTCTGATAGTATGCAAGGGATAACTTTGATTCCTTTGCATCTACTTAAGCTTGTTCTATGGACTAGAATGTGATCTATTTTGGAGAATGATCCATGAACAGCTGAGAAGAAGCTATATTTTCTCTTTGAAGGGTGAATAATTCTGTAGGCATCTAATAAGTCCACTTGCTCAAACGCTTGATTTAGCTCAAGTATTTCCTTATTGATTCATTGTGCAGTTGATCTGTCAATTTGTGACAATAGCGTATTAAAATCCCATACTACTATTGTATTCATAGATAACTGGATTTTCATGTCCAGTAATGTTTGTTTTATATAGTTGGGTGCATTAGAGTTCGGTGCATATTTATGATTATTATTTCTTTCTCTCGGATAGATCCCTGTACTAGAATATAGTGACTTTCTTTATCTCTTTTAATCAGTTTGGGTTTGAAATCTATTTTATCTGCAAACAAGATAGCCCCTCCTGCTTTTTTGCACTTTCCTGTAGCATGGAGGATTGTTTTCCAACCTTTTATTTTCAGTCTATGGGTTTCCTTCTGAATTAGGTGTGTTTACTGTATGCAGCAGATTGTAGGATCTTGCTTCTTGATCCAGTCTGTTAGTTTGTCTTTTAATTGGCCCATTCAGTCCATTTACATTAATGGTTATGACTGATATGGACATATTCAGAGCTGCCATATTTCCCTGTTCTCGATTCTTTTCTTCTTTGCTTTTCCCCTTTTCTATTTAGTTTCTTGTTTGCCCCAATGAATTCACTCTCCTGGATCTTGTGGGTATGGAATTTTCTGTGTTTTTTTTCCAAGATGTTCTTTAGGATGTTTTGGAGTGCAGGTTTCATATTTGTGACATTTTTCAGGTGATCTTTATCATTAAAGTATCTTATTTCCCATCTATTCTGAAAGATAGCTTTGCACGGTACAACAGTCTAGGTTGGAGGTTGTTTTCCTGCAATGCTTGAAATACTTCTCCCCACACTCTCCTTGCATTGAGTGTTTGTGTTGAAAAGTCTGCTGTGATCTTAACGGGCTTCCCTTTGTAGGTGATTTTCTTCCTTTCTCTCACTGCTTTCAGTATTTCACTCTTTTGTTATACATCTGGAACCTTGATAATTACATGTCTAGGTGTAGATATTTTTATATCACAGTGTTTTGGAGTCTGATAGCTCTCATTTATCTGTATGTCTATTTCTTTTCCTGTGAAGTTTTCTGTTGTTATCTCTGACAATAGCTTTTTTATGTCTTCTACACTGTCTCCTGCTTC
>PVIC010003221.1:23129-70637 GCA_004025085.1 Thryonomys swinderianus
TTTCTGTGTTTTTTTCCAAGATGTTCTTTAGGATGTTTTGGAGTGCAGGTTTCATATTTGTGACATTTTTCAGGTGATCTTTATCATTAAAGTATCTTATTTCCCCATCTATTCTGAAAGATAGCTTTGCACGGTACAACAGTCTAGGTTGGAGGTTGTTTTCCTGCAATGCTTGAAATACTTCTCCCCACACTCTCCTTGCATTCAGTGTTTGTGTTGAAAAGTCTGCTGTGATCTTAAAGGGCTTCCCTTTGTAGGTGATTTTCTTCCTTTCTCTCACTGCTTTCAGTATTTCACTCTTTTGTTGTACATCTGGAACCTTGATAATTACATGTCTAGGTGTAGATATTTTTATATCATGGTGTTTTGGAGTCTGATAGCTCTCATTTATCTGTATGTCTATTTCTTTTCCTGTGAAGTTTTCTGTTGTTATCTCTGACAATAGCTTTTTTATGTCTTCTACACTATCTCCTGCTTCCCCAGTGACTCCAATCAGTCTTATATTATTTTTCTTTGAATCATCTAGAAGCTGTTGAATTGATTTCTCATGGTCCCTTGCTGTTTTCCATAGATTATACCTTTCCTGCTCGTTGGCTGTTATGCTGTCCTCTAGGTCTGAGATTTGGTTCTCTGCTTCATTCATCCTACTGCACAAGCTTTTGTTCTCCTTCATCATTCCGTGGAGTTCTGCTTGAAGCTGTTTAAAAGGTTCCATTGCTTCTGCTATCTTGGATTCTATCTTCTCGCTGATATCTTCTTTAAAGATGTCTTTCACTGTAGAAAGTATCCCTGTTTTGATCTCAGAGATGAGTTCTGATTTCCATTTTACTAGATACGCTTTAGTTACCATCTCCAAGAGTCCTGGTGTTTGAGTTTCAGTTTTTCCTATTTCCCTTTTCTGTGAACTTCCCTGTGGTGGTGATCTTTGTGTCTGTTTTTTTTTAAATGTATTTTCTTATTTCTACTCTTTAATAGTTATTAATGCTCTTCTTTGCCTGATGACAGGGAAATGTTTGTTGCAGGTCTCTTTCTATTATCTGGGGCCCTTTGGAAGCAGCACTTTCCTGGGGGGTCCTCCTTGAATCTGTAATGCCCCTTGAGAGTTCTCAGTTCTAACACATCATGGGAGGTATTTGAGCAGAACAATCATATCATGTTTGTTACCATAATACAATAAATGACAATATCAGTATTAAACACAGTAAATAAGATCAAAAGTTTTGTTAAATTCTATTCTGGAGACTTTGAGCTTATGAGTTACCTCTATGTCTATATGCCAGAATTTAGAATTAATCAGAGATGTGTATTCAACATACAGATCGTAAATGTACCCCCCGAACCCTTTGGGGATAAAAGGTCACTGGGGAATCAGGGAGGAGTATGAAATAGGGTTAGCAGATTTATGAAGATCACCTATACCCTAGAACCTCATATATGCCAGCAGGTAATAGAGGATAAAAGAGCATATATACAACAGTACCAACCGTATGCTGTAAGACCGTTGGAGACTTTGCACAACTTCTTATAATAGTACAGAAGAAGAAATAGGGCAGCCTAAGAATCCTTTAATTCTGGGTATTGCTTCTGACAGGAAGATAGGAGAGGGTTTCGGGACAGGAGGTGAATATAGGGATCTAGGAATACATGGCACAATAGAAGCTAGATTCCCCCTCTTTTATCTTGCCTGGTCTCTCAGTGCGGCTCTAGGAGCACACCTCCTGTGGAGGGACGCAGGAGATGGCTCTGGCTCCTCTAGGACCTGGGTCCTCACAACACAGCTCCGGGTGGGGTTGGGGCTGGGTGGAGGCCCTCAACCCTCTGTGGTGCGGATGGTGCCAGGGTCCGTTCTTGACTCCTCACTGCACAGCTCTGGGGTACAGTGAGCCAGTGGGCAGCCCTCAGTCTGCCAGAAATGGATGGCGCCTTGTCAAATACAACACTTTTTATAAGTTATAGTGATATATAAATTACCATATAAATTAATTTTGTAGTATTCCTTCTATTTTCTATTTAACTGACTATTCAAAATCTTTGTGTCCAACTCTCATTCAGCTGAAGCATGAATTTTTTCATGTCTTTGGTACTGACACGCTAGCTTTTCTTTCCTCTCATGTCTGAGGTCTTTCAGTCCTAAGCTCCCTTTTTGGGGTTCCTAAACTTCAGACCTTCCAAAATGAAGGAAGCATCACCTCTCCTGAGTTTCTCACTAAGTAATTACAGATTCATAGTAACATGAGCCCAATCCTTACAATAAGCTAGGAAATAAATGCACAATATACATGCGTCCTGTGTTTCTGCTCCTCTGGAGGGATGTATGCTGTAAGGGTAATATAATGGAATCAGTGAAATATGCCTAAAAGTAGCTTAACTGAAAAAAATGGGTAATCAAACATTCATTCAATTCTAACAATGATATTTTCTTTCATTGCATTCATATTATTATTCTATTATCACTTGTAAGTCAATATCATGCATTGGTTTTTGTGTACAACATATGAGCCTATGCAACCGTTAGAAAAACAGATACCAGCTGTAATTGAATAGACAAGTTAAACAATAATCAACAAAAATAATGTGTTAACAAATTATAGGAAATCAAGGGTGGGAAATTTTAAGAGAAAAGTGAAGCACCATCCAGTCCTAAATGGCTGTGCGAATGGGAACCAAGGAGTAGGTTCTGGATGAGCGAAGCAGGGGTCTCCACTGTGACCATGAGAGGAGATTGGAGGAGCCGGATCTAAAGCTTTAATGGAATATTTATAAGTGGTGTGGTGTGCTTCTATCATCTGCTTTATAAACTCATAACAATGACCAAGATTTTAGAAATGAAATAGAGTTTATGAGTATCTATTTACTTATATAGGCTTTATGTCTTTTTACCTATATAAAAATGACCTGTATAGGTTATTTGTATTTCCAACGGACTTTGGAAAATTTCTTAAATAAATGACAAGATTTTAAATACTTCGTGAACGTGTGTATTTTCATTGTGTGATGCAGAGGAAAAGCTTCAGTGGTTATTAAAACTCATGTATGAAGTAATGAGGTCCTTAATACCATTTCTTCATGCATTCCAAATCAGTATTCTGTGTTTTAGCAAATTATTATTGAATGCTTTGGTGACTGAAATTTTAACCTCATTGTATCTATTATTAAATTCTTTTGAATACTTTTTTAGGTAGACAAAGGCAGGCACAAGAACAACAACAACAGAACTATCAAAGGGGAAAAGAGGACAATTCTGGATATGACAGGAGAGATATTTGGAGCAAAATAATAAAATGAACCAAAACAAAAAAACAGTTGTAACTTAATTATTATATATGTTATATACAAAACAAATTGATTTCACAACACAGGTTTTATCAAGATATGTGAACTCTAATTATAAAATACTTCCATGCCTTAAATATATAAATAGATATTTTATTATTGTTATGTAGTGCTACATAACACAGTTCATAAAAGTCAATCAAAGAACTCTTCACTATGATGATCATATATAATTTTAATTCTCCCTATAAACTGTGAAAGTCAGAGTTAAGTCTTGACAAAATAAATCAAATCAATTCATGCAGGCATATTTCAGTATTTTAATAAAGTTATTATAAATTATGCTTACTGAAAAGTTTGGGACTAATTGATATTCTTCCAAATGTTATAGATCAGATCTTGAATGTTCCTTAAAAGCCCACGTGTTTAGTGCTCAGTTCTCAGCCGGACTTTTTGAGGCAGTGGAACCTTCTGGATGTGAGGCCCAGAGGGAACATTCACTCATCACTGTCAGTACTCACAGGGTTTTATGGGGTTCAGGGCCTCCCTCTTCTTAGCGTTTGCATCTTGGCCATGAGACAAGCAGTCAACTCTGCTGTAGCTGGCAGTGCCACCTGCTCCCCTCTAGGGGCGTAAACTTAAGGAGTCTGCTCCCTGGTGGACTAGAATCTCTTTGGTGAGTCAGTTATCTCAGGTATTTCATACTATTATGGAAACCAAGACTTTGAAGAAAAACTGGATTAGTCGACCTCTTTATCACAACCGAGATATATCTTATTGCAGTATAAAAGACGTATTATAACTTCATTTTACCTGACTATGTTTTCTGGTTTCACAAGTAAGTTTTTTTTTTTTTTCACAAACAACAAGGACAATTAACACTTTTAAAGTATTGCTTCATTAGAAACATATGTTCATTTTAAATATAGCAGCAAATTTTAAGACTTGAATAGCTAATTGGCATTCAAAAATAGTATCTTCTCTATACCAACTGTACTACAATGACATTTTTCACATACATTAGTTAGAAAAACATCACTAAAATTCCAAATGTACTATAGCATCTAAGTATTTCATTATATAGTAATTGAAAACAATAACTTGGTTTCTTCTTCAAAATCCACATTTCTTTCTTTGCTTCACTAAATATCCTATACTCTCCCAGAGAAGAAAACAAATAACATCTCTAATAATGACTCTTTTCCCAACACACTTCCTGCCTTGCTTTGGAATACACTTAATGAAAGCAAGAATAATCAGTGGTCCCCGTGTTTTTCAAAACTTTAGAACTCAGCGCTACCACTGTTTTCCTTTACATATCAAAGTGACTGCACCTATTTCCTGTCTAAATGGTTGAAGTTTCCTCTAACCATTTGAATGATGTACTTTGGCTTAGAGAAGTCAATGGCTTAATTTATAGGCAGGTTTATGATCAATAATGGTTAGGATTGGTGGAGAGGGAAGATTTGTTGATTTCCTTTCTGCATGTCATCTCTTTCTTTTGTGAGCGGTGGCTTCCTGTTTCTGTGACACTCCTCTATAAAAAGGATATGTATGGATATGGATGTTTGAGATGAGATCTGGCTAAGTTACAAAACTGTGAAAATGAGTTTAAACTTGTGACCTTTCTGCTTCAGCTTACCAAGTGCTGGGATTGTAGCCATTTCACACCATAGATGTCTTCAGTTTTAATCCTTTGGTGTATTTATCTACATTCATGATCTAACTTGAAACTTGAAGGAAAGAACTATAGACCCACTGCATTTCAAAGTTGGAAATAACATTGATAGGCCATCAACTGACTCTGCTTTTGACATATGGCTCCCCTACACCAAATCCATGGTGAGTATTCAGTACCTACTTGAAGTTAAATACAGTGGTTAAGTTACTACATGTTCCAAAATATTCTTTGGCTTGTGCTACAAGAGAATCTTCTCAGAAGTTGAAATCTATTTCTCCAAAGTTACATGGCACACATTACATGAAACAAATATGTGCTACATCATGAGTATTTAGAGATTTGGAGATAGTCCAGTACTTTCTTTCTTGCTAGTGAACCCTCCCAAATTTGAACAATACTTGATTCCTTTTTTTTTTTTTTTTGCAGTAGTGGGAATTGAACTCAGGCCCTTGTGCATCCAAGGTTGGCATGGTACCACTTGAGCTAAATACCCAGTTCCAATACTTCATTCCTTGTGCCGAGTTGTCTTTATTATTTTTTTTTTTGAGACAGGGTCTCGCTTTGTAGTTGAGGATGGCCCTGAGCTCACTATGTAGCCCAGGCAAGCCTCAAACTCAGCAATCCTCCTGCCTCTGCCTCCTGAGTGCTGGGATTACAAGCATGAGCCACCATGCCTGGCTGCCTTTATTATTTTTGTCTGTGAAATAATCCTAACTTGACTGATATCCTCTTACAGTGCTCTGTCTAAAACTGCAATAGGAATTATTTCTTCCACATATTGACTGGAGATGGATGAGGAAAAGACAAGGTCCCCTGAGAAAACTTTAAGGAAAGAGTCACAGTCACTGGCCAGGTGTGGAAGCCCTGGCCCTGGGCAGACATGAGCCACACCATCGACTCTCCAGGAGGGCAGGCCTATGCTCTCAGTCAGGAGCCTGGGTCCTTGTTTGGTTGTTTACAGCAAACAAAATATATAATTCATATTAAGATCTATAATATATTAAAATGATGATATGCTTGGATATATGAAGTTAGTGTATAGAATTAAATTAATCTCACCTGCTCATTTACAATTAATCAGGCAAACAGAAATTTAAAATTGCATGTATGATGCCTATGTCTTGTTCATGTTATATTTCTATTGCACAGCACTGCTTGAGAGCTTTGTTTAAAATAGGTGGCATTGTTGATGACAACAACATTGAATGGGAAATCATAGTGGAGACTACAAAACTTACACATATTTGATAAAAATACCTGTCAACCTTTTAAGTTTCTCAGAATGATACGATCTCTTGAGGTTCCCATTCCATTTTCCCTGGAACCCAAGGGAACCCCACTCATTATATCTGTCATGAGCAGTGACAGGTGTAGTTACAGCTGCAAAAAGATCTCCTTTTATATCTCAATTTCCATGTTCTGAGAATGAAGAATATTTCACCTTTCATCTGGAAATTTGCCATTATTTAGCCTCAAGCCAAAAGCTTTAATTCTGAAAGACTTCTTAACAGTTGTCATTGGTGTTAAAAGTACATTTTGTTTTTCTTTTCCTAATACCCTAAATAATTTTAGTAAATAAATGCAAAATTATAAAATATAAGATTCTTAATGCTGGCATTATTTTTCACAAAGAAATATAGTGCTTATCTCAGTTATTCAACATGAGAAAGAAAATCATATGTAATAATGATTTTAAAACATTAATCATTTACTCATATTCTAGTTGACAACAGGAAAATACCCTTTCACTTAGCTCACGACGTTTCTGTTAAAAACTTACCCATTCTTAGAAGTGAGGGCTAGAAATCATGCTCCAATGTATGAAATTCACAGTGGGATTATTGTAAAAAAAGTACTGTGGAAATTATTTTGCCTTTTTTACATCTTTGAAAAATGTCTATGTGACGTCTAGGAATCTCACCGTTTCCGTGGTAAATTCCAAGTAACAAGTTTGAGTCAGGATTGAAATTCTAACTTTAAAATAGCTACAAAATTTGTAGGGTTGAGTTATTCAAGGAAATATATCACTTCAGTGAAAGTTCTAATAGCTAAGGGCTCAAACATTTTTGTATCTTGTCTTGAAATCTCATTTATAGGCAGGTTGTAATGTTTCATCAAATAATTTAAAAGTAAGTAATGACTGTAAAACTAAACACATGCCACATAGTACATGTACAGGGTGTTAGTATAAGTGCTTTCCTTGCACTATGTCCTGGGAAATACAAAGTTATTAAGAACTCATAGTCATAATTTATATTTCCAGTGTACAGTAGCTACATATATCCATGGATTTCCTCTATCAATATTGTATTAATACATGACAGATGAAATTCAGCCAAAAAATTCAGCCAAAAAAAGAAAACATAAATGAACTTCAAGTAAAGCAGTAGTACTAAGGACTAGAATGAAGAACAGAATGTAAAATCAGGAAACAAGACAGCAGTGGGGCTAAAATTCATTGAATGGTTTCTTTTTCCAGACAGAAATAAATTATCTACTCATGTTTTAATTTCTGATTTATCATAATAACTACAATATATTTGAAAAACAACATAGCATGATATTTTTGTGAGGAGAAGTTTTATATTAAGCAGTGTTGATTAATATAATAATTAGGCTTGTATGGGGTTTGTAGATAATCTTGGAAAAATTTACCCAAGTCTAGAAATACCTGAAAGTTGTATAGAAAGCCTTCTGAATTCTGGCCCCAGTAGAATTATGTACCTCAGCCTTCAGACACATGATTCAAAATCATCAGAGGAGTGTGTGTTGTATGAGTCCCTCATTCAGTCATTCTGATACCTATGATGATACTATAAAATGCACAAAATAATACATGGAAATTTGATTTTATGTATTTGAGCAGGGTAAAGAGAATAAGTGAAGTTGTGATAAAAATTAACAAAAGTAAAGAGCTGTTACCATCTGTAGGGCTAAAAAGGTAAGAGAAAAATGGGACTTCAGAAAACACAAAAGGAGCCAATTACACTGACTTTAGTCACCGGATCAGTGACAACAAACTATAAAAACTAGAGCAGAAGTGGTGTGCCCAACCCCTTCTGTCTCCTCCCCTCCCGTTAGATCCCCTCTAGCAATGTGCTGCACACTGTTTAACTGAACCCACCCTAAAGCAGCCAATAAACACCCTAAAATTGTGCAGCTGTATTGTATTAGCAGAAAAGTGATTAAACTGTGAGAATTCACAATGTATTTTGACCCCTTATTCATAAATGCTATGTATAATTATTGTCAGGATATAGCAATTAAGGAAAATCCATACCGTTGTCTTTTTAAAATTATAGATTTTATATTTTGAAAAGCAATATCAGAAAACACTGAGGACAAAACTCAGCCCAAAATGCACATTCTTCACAAAAAGTGTGTTGCACTAAGTGAAATTACATTTTTCTTTTCTATAGAAGCAAATAAAATAAGAAAGCAAGAAAAAACAAATGCCCTATGCCATGCAGAAGGAAAAAAAAAAACTGTGGATTTTTCATTGTCTGTGATTTCATGTTACATAAGAAATTCGTGGTGTCCCATCAGTAGAAATTTAGGCCAAAATATATTAAAAATTTACAGGTCACACTAGGTATAATGAGCTTATAAAACTGAGTAAACTATGATCCTTATTCTCCAAGGTTTTATTTGATGGAAAATAATACACATTTGATAATGTAAAGCAAAATTTCAGTACTAAAAATGAAAGTATCACACTTTGGTAGAAGCAGAGAGGGAAGGATTTTTATTTCTGAGTGGAAATGTCCAGAGACAATTCCAGCAAAATGGTGGAGAATGAAAGATAAACTCAGACACATGGATTATGCTGTGGAAAGGGAAGGGATGGGGAATAATAACTAGTGGGAGATAGATTAGGAGAGGTTCAGAGACTTTAATACTTCATCAGGACAACAGTAACATCAGACTAGCTAACTTATCGGGGCCTAAACTTTAGATTATTTTAAAATTATTTCATCTACACGACTACTGAGAAAATTATATGTTATCATAATCCATAAATGCTTTGCTAGAAAAACACCAAAGCTAATGTCAATTTGTCATTTTAAAGTTGGGATTAATGTGACATTAATAAATTCCAGGAAAATCTTCAATATAGAAAACTTTAATCCTAAAACCTAGCATGGTTTTTGATACAATGGCATTTTTCTAGAACATGAAAATACTCTCACATATTTTTAGCAGGTGCAAATAAACATGGGTTTAAATTTAATGCCATGATTTATAAGCTTGAAAGTATAGAAACTGACAGATCTGTAATAGGAATAGTTGAATTTCTCTCCTCTGAATCAAACATAATGCTCGATTTTGCTTTAAACATAACCCTGACTGTTTTTACACTTTAATACTAAACATCTCCCCAAACTTGGTATGTTAGTGTGTACTGCATTAAATAAATCAGTCAGACTTGAAATACACAGACACATGCATGTACTCACAGGCAGAATGTGAAATGATGTTTAGAAGTTTAGTTATAGCTAGTTTATTACTTCGGTATCTATTATCCAATTATAACCCATTTTACTCTATTGCAATTTATCTGTAGCATTATGATACATTTTACTTCATTTTTAAATCAACACATAGCATTTGTATGTATTTATTAGATACAGTATTATGTTTTAGGACTATATGTATTCACATATACACATACTCATGACTATATATATTTGTATTTTTGTTGGGTAATGATCAATGCAGAATAATCAACATAGCCATTTTTAAAACTATTTTTAGTACTATTTATCTAAGTTATTGCCTGAAAATTTTCTCATTTTTATGATGAATAAATTCAAAGTCCTCTCTTCTTACTATTTTGTAATGTATAATACATCATTATTAATCATATTCACTATCCTGGGACATAGAACACCAAAACGAATGTAGTTTTCTAAGCATAACATTACCCTTTGACCAATCTCTATTCACCTTTCCTCCTACTCTCAGTTTGTAATAATCACTCTTTTATTTTCAACTTTCATGAAATCAACCTTTTTATATTCCACTTACAATATCAGTGTGGTTTCTGCTAGATCTGATATATATCACTAGCATACTATCCAACAGTTTCAACTATGCTGTTACAAGTGACAAGAGTATATGCTTTATAATGCCTGAAAGGTTTCTCACTTTGATTACCACGCATGCTTTAACCATTTGTCTACTGATTGATATTTAGAATGATTCCATTAATTGACTACTCTGAATGCCAATTTCATTCATTCATTCATTCATTCATTCACTCATTCATTTGAAACAGTCTTGCTTTGTAGTTCAGGCTGGCCCTGAGCTCACTATGTAGCCCAAACAAGCCTCGAACTCAGCAATCCTCCTGCCTCTGCCTCCTGAGTGCTGGGATTACAGGCTTGAGTTACCAATCTCAGCTAATTTCATTTATTTTGATGACATCTACAGCAGTAGCCTTACTATGGCTTTAGACCTACTTCTGTTGAGAAACAACCCACCCTGTTTTCCACAGTGGTTCTACTGATTTGCATGGTCAGTGGTGTGTGAGAGCTCTCCTTTACCCGTGTTCTTACCAGCCTTTCTTACTGTTACCAGTCTTTACAATATGTTGACTGTGATTGGCTTACTGGGACTAGTGAAAGTCCTTAATATCAGGACAGAGAGTGACAAAAGGCCCTAGTGAAGGATTAGGAGGAGAAAACCCTGGGTTGGGACAAACAATCCCCAACCAGCTTTACTTTAAATGGGGGATGGAGTGGGTGGTTCTCTAAAGGGTCAAGAGTTTGCTTTTTAAAATTTTTCATCCCTCAAGGGGAAAAAAAAAAAGCTGTCTGGAGGGAAAAAAAATCCTAAATGTGGATGAAGCTCTTTATCCATGACCCAGTGCTGTCTATTAGAAGAAGCTTTCTGCTGTAAGCAGCATGTAATTTCGATGCTGAGCTGCACTTTGCACTTGCCTGTGCAGAGAGCCTTCTGATTTTCTTGGAAGTGGTGATTTAGAAAGGGTTTAAGAGTGTTTTCAGGATTTTGTACTCTGTTCTGTACGTGGTTAACAGTACTCACAAGTTCATCTCCTGTGAGGTGGCGACGCATACTTTATTCCTCTTTTGTTTCTTTTGGGTTTTGGTGGTGGTGGTGGTGGTGGTGGTGGTGGTGATATTTTTTTTTTAAGATAGATCTCACTATATAATTCAGGCTGGCCTTGAACTTACTATGTAGCTCAGGCTGGCCTCTGACTTCTAGAAGTGACCCTCTTGTCTTGGCGCCAATGAGTGTGGGATTACAGGCATGTGGCACCACACCTGCTTTCTGTATTCTTCATTCTACATTTCTAGTTGTGCATTTCTTTCTCCTGGTCAAAAACTATTGTCAAGTCTTAGTAGTCAGTGAAGAGGACTACATCTTTCCATCTCTGATGAGATGCTCTAATATGGGTTCATTCTCTTGGACAAGTAATTATAGCATCAAATTTTTTTCTCAGGTCCAGATGACACTTACTAATTTCTACTGTTTAGCAGTAAACATAGGATGACCAGGAACAATTTCCAAAGGAATTCATTTGTGTTTTCTATGTGAAGTATTCTAGATTTTTACAAAGTCACTGAGTAATGTTTCTAGCCATTTACGTCCAATATCTTGATGTATTTTTCCTAAAATTCTTTATTATGTCTACAATATTATGTTCCATTTGCCCTGAAGGTAGTATATGGTACAGGGCATGAAATTTTAATGAGCACTTCAGAGTTTTAGAAGCAATCGGTTTCTTTATGCTGTTAAATGAGTTTCTTGGTCTCATTCAATCCTCAAAAGGACAAAAAAATGAGGAATAATCTTAGTTACCAATTACATGGATCACTTTTGTTGTGTTGGCATATCTCCTCGGGTAGCATTCAGTCTATGCACAAAACATGCAAAAAATAAGGAAACAGTATGAGTAGCCTAAAGCTAGAGGTAAATTTACACAATTTCTTTGGAATATTGCAAAGGGGTTTGTGGGTGTTGGAGATTTCCCGCTACTTTCCTCCAGAAATGTGGTAAGATTTAGAAGCAGTAGACTGTGAAATGATCTGGTCAGGACTTCTGGAGATGCTACAGTGGAACCATTTCTCTTTTTCCTTCCTAACTATTCATCATCTCACGTGTGTCCCATTCAAAGGAAAAAAAAATTACAGAGTTAAAAACACAGGAGCCTACAGCAAATTCAATTCATCACATTTTTAATCCAAATGATATATAGTCATTTTCTGTATATACCTGCCTTGTACAGATCTTAAGGATTTGTATGATGGTTAATGATATCAGTCAAAGATGAAATTACCTTTACAAATTTAGAAATTGTAGAAAAGAGAGGCCCTGTTTTACATGCACATTTACCAGTTTGGTTTACCCTGCCCTTTCCTAGTGATACAGCACTACTTTTCTCCATGCAAGTTGGACGGTGACCGGTACCGATTTCAGCAGGGAGAAGAGTGACCTGTGGCCGCCACTGTGTTCTGTCCTGAGCTGATTTCACATGGAACAGGGTGCGGCTTGAGGCGGCATTTGAAGAAACCCCAGCATAACCAGTCCCAGGTCCGTAGAAACTTTGCTCTAAGAGCCGTAATAAAAAAGAAGTCAAATCTGTGTTTTCTATGAGAATATCTAAAGGTGTACCTTGGAAACAATTCCTACTATCTCAGATCCGTCAAACGCAATGAAGTGTGTCTGTCCGTCATCAAGTAGGCTATAGAAGATAACAGCAGTGTAAAATGGTGAAAAGATGTGTTACGTGGGACTCTTAGGAGCCCTGCCACTCTATACAGAGCTCCACGTCTTTTGTAAAACTCGAATAAAGGAGACACAGTACAGGGAACAGAGTAGAATGGAGGAGCCTAACATATGGTACTGGCCAAGGCGAGACGATGGTGGTGGCTAGGGCATGTAAGACTGAGAGGACACTTAATGACCAGGGTCTAGCTGGCAGAAAAGCCATCAATGATGTTTCCGAAAGAGAGAAATATCTTATTCTACAATATCTGTAATAATCTCAAATACTTTGACATATTTCTAAGAGTATAGGAAATATGATGCATCCAAATTGGATAAACAACAACACAGAAGTGTGGACATTGCTAATTTCATAAATTTAAAGACAGTTTAATTCACCTGAAGTCCAGGAAATGTACTCTATCATAGGGGAAAATAGAGATTTTCAAAATTAATCCATTGGCAGCAAGACACTCCTTCCTCTAAAAATGGACATACATAACTGTTTCTTCATTTTTTGGAAAGGGAAAAACAAAATTGACCCAAAGTACTTCTAATAAATTTGCAATGTCTTGTAATATCTCAAGATGTGAATAGGCAATTGTGCTTTTACATTTAAATCTGTAATGTTTATGACCTCTTTCACCTAGTGTTTTTTAGGAACATGAGAAATTCTATAAGACGACCTGTGTAGGTTACTTACAAAGAACAGGTCACTAATATACTGCACAAGGCTGGGAGCCTCACCAGAGGTTAGATTCCAAGTTAGCTTTAAGAACCTGGGGAGAGGGGCTGGAGGGTTAGCTCAGTGGTTCCGGCCCCTGCCTCGCAAGAGCAAGGTCCTGAGTTCGATCCCCGGTAACCACATATAATGCTGGGCGTGGAGACACGCCCACCAACAATCAAAACTGCATACTACAATGCCTGACATGGTGGCTCGTGCCTGTAATCCCAGCACTCGGGAGGCAGGGACAGGAGGATTGCTGAGTTCGCGGCGGCTTGCCTGGGCACCATAGTGAGCTCAGGGCCAGCCTGAACTACAACGCGAGACCCTGTCTCAAAAAAACAAACAAACAAACAAACAAAAGAACCTGGGGAGAGGACCAGAGATTTAGCTCAGTGGTTCTGGCACCTGCCTAGCAAGTGCAAGGTCCTGAGTTCGATTCCTGATAGCCAAGTACCACAATACATTACGTGGTGGCTCATGCCTATAATCCCAGCACTACAGAGGCAGAGACAGGATTGCTGAGTTTGAGGCTTGTCTAGGCTACATAGTGAGCTCAGGGCCAGCTTGAACTAAAAAGCAAGACCCTGCTTTAAAAAAATAAAAATAAACTGGGGAGAAAATGAGGAGGTCTCTTGATAAACCTCAGGTACATAAGTATAAGTTGTTTGCAGTGTTTTTTAAGGAGGCCAAAGAAGTTTTGTGAATTAAAGGAATCTGTTGAGGATTTAGGGACAGAATTGAGAGGGAACATGTTATGGTAGGCTCTGGAAATCCAAAAGTCATCTGGAGAATCAGAGATGGAAGTTTGAGTGTAAAAAACAACATCAAAAGGAGTAAAGAGGGGAAATTTATGGAGTGTGTGGATTTTAACTTGTGTTCTAAGTCTGAGCTGTGTCTTATAATTTTTGCTAAATATTTATTCAAAAATTTTTGAGGGGCCATTTCATGTTGATCTCCACACACGTACTAATACAGCTTTTGTTTTAAATGAGAACTTTGTGGAGTTTTTTAGATACGTAGTTCTGCTAGCTCTAAAGATCCATCAGCTGACAAAACCAAATAGAATCTCTAGGGATGACTGAGGGTGTACTCATTCCAAAAGCAGCAAAAAGAAGGAAGCCTTCTGGGAAGAAAAAAAAAACTTACTTTTTTCATATGGATACAGGGGCATCTACGGAATAACTACAAATAAGGAGTAACTACAAATAATATAATATTCAGCCTGCAAAGTGTCACTCACAGTGGGAACCAAGAAAATAAATACTGCTCCCACAGTCAGCAAAGATGATTTTTGTGAAAATTTCTCTCTTGCTTCTAATCACAGATGCCTTAAACTCTAACACTAATCAAGAAAGTTTACAATGGGTGTTTTCAAAGTGCTGATAAAGAAGACAAGGGCCAAGGGTCATGTGCATGAATATGAAATGCACATCACAGAAAATGGCAAGAAAAAAGCCACAAGGACTAAGGAAGTTTAAAGGGTGAAGGTTTCCTATTGAGCAGGTTTATGCAAATAAGAAAAAAGATGGCAAGACCACTTCAGGGCTTTGGGCTTAAGAATTTAAAATATTGTCTGGGGTCTAAGGAACTTCCCACTGGGTCTTCCAGAACACAGAGTTCTGAGTCCTATCAGTTCTACCTTCTGTGCATGTCATTTCCCATAATGCACTTTAAGTGAATATATGAGATTCAGTCTATTAACAAGATCCAATGTAAAAAGGTCATTGTAGATTGTGCCCACATGTGACCGACCGCACAAGCACTGTAAGTTGGAATTTGGAATTTCCAGGGTCCTTTCTTTTCTTATTTCTGGTTCTGCATAATGTGGGTAGGCAGCCTTCAGAGCTCAGGGAGCTGACCCTGGAGAGCTGGCGAGGTTCAGTTCAGTGGAGGGAGGGGTCCCGCAGACCCAGTGCATCATTTGTACTAAATGTGTTCATAAAACAGTGGACCAGAGTGGCAAGATGGGCCTCCCATGTTCAGGGTTGTTTTGTTTGGACTAACCCGGATGTTGCTAGCTTCACAAATACCCCTTGTACACCTCTTGCCTTTAGTTTCTACGCTGATGTTCAAAGAGTGATACTAATATAAATATATATCCTTTCTAACAGGGCAAAAATAAAACAGAGGCAGAAAGACAGAAAGAGAAAAAGAGATATACACAGACAGAGAGAGAGAGAGAGAGAGAGAGAGAAAGAGAGAGAGAGACAGAAACAGAGTGACAATGAGGGGGGATATTTTCACCACAAAAATAAAAATAAGATTAAAAGCATCTTATTGATTATATTGATCTTCCACAGCAAAAATTTTCTACATGTACACCATTCTGGTGAGAATCATAAACCCTCACTAGTCTTTGAGGCCATTGTGAACACGAACATGTAGAATTTATATGTAAATTCTACAATTTTAGTCTCTGTTTTATTTCAAGCTCTACAAAAATACCAAGGCAAAAGAAAATTGAAAGGGAATGAATCAGCGAAACAAAGTGGCAATACCGAAAGAACTAGTTCACACAAATATTTTTTTTTTTCCTGCTACTTTTAATTTGAAAAGGAACGATAAAAAGAGAGGGCACATTACCAGCTTCTCTTGACTGGACACCACGAACGGAATGTTCAGAAAGCAGATTCCACTAGAAATCCTACAGACCGCAGGCTACTTCAGGCGGCTTAGTCGGTGGCTCTACTGTAACGGAATGCTGCATCCTGAATGGCTTAAGCTCGGATATTTACAGCGATGGAGGCCAGATGTCTGCATGAAGGGGGTCAGCACAGCTGGGTTCTTGTGGAGTCCTCTATTCCTGGCTTGAGAATGACCAGTTTCTGACTGAATAGTTATATGAGGAGGAGAGAGAAAGGAGGTCTTTGTATCTTCTTTTAAGGACACGAATCCCATTGGTAACACCTCTGTCTTTATAACCTACTTACCGCCCAAGTCTACCACTTCCTAGTGTCATCACGTCAGGGAATACAGCACATGAGCAGGGGTGGATGAGCAAACTAACCTTAGTTCAAACCATCACTCAACTCAGACTCTCGGCAGCAGCCCCTGGTTGAGCAGGGGACCCCAGGTTAAGCCATTTCTTTGTACTTACCTGAATTGAGGGCAGGGGTTTACCTGCACAGGGTTACCTGGACAAAAGTCATTTCATTGTTGACATATTTTATATGCAAAGAGGCCTGTGTAGAAAGTAAAGATCCCTTGAAGGTAGTTAAAGACAAGGGATACATAGACCATTTGAACAAATTATGATAGACTGTAGAGAACTGATTAGATGAAAGATAAGATTTAGAGATTTCTAGGGGGCATAAATTATGAGGAAATTAATGTGGAGAAACGAATGAGTGTTATTTTTTAGGGTTTTGTCTATAAAGTCACATTTTGGAGCATCTCCCTCTCTAAAGATAAAGGTCATTTGTCTTGTTATTGGAGAGAAAACACCTCCTCAGCTGCTTTTAGGCATAAAGGAGATGAGCGGAGAGTTTGTAGTACGTGTTCTTCAGCTTTTTTCAGGTTAAAATAACTGTTACCAATTTGTATATTTCCGAATCCCACGGCCTAATTCCCTTTCATTTCTCATTTCAAACGTGTAAAAACGGTGGCTAGTTTTATGACTTTAAGCCGGAAATTCAGTTTTGAAGTGGAATTCATTTTAATAAATAAAGCCAAGAAAATCTTCACTAATATCTACAGAATGCATACTTCCAAAAGAATAATATTTTTGACAAATATTTCCACATTCTGTTTTGATTTATACCAGTGAAGTATAAAGAAGAATTCTAGAGAATTTAAGCCTCTTGTTTCTATAGATTTCTTGGTGTCTGCTTAATATAGAATCTGTCAATAAAACCCTCCCACCATTCAATATTTTGAATCGGCTTCCCTGCAAATAAAGCTCTTGGGGGGGTCACAAAACATGGTGAGGGCATGCAAGTGGTTGCTCTTTTCCTTTGAGGAAACTCTCCAAAATGCTTTTATTTTTATAATTATCTGGGCTTAATCTCGGCCAATGCATGTGATTTATTTATTTAAATTGTTTCTCAGTTTTAAGTTTGTCATTATTTTCTCTCAATGTCATCCCCAGGACAACATCTTCCAGATCTTATTTATCTAGTTCATTCTTATACTCCAGCTACACAAGATCAAAAATGGGGCTGAGGGTTATGCACCATTATGCAGAAGAGCGAAGTCCTACTTCACAAACACACTGCCAATCCTCGCACTATGCTTTTGTTTATTTAGCTTATGTTTTGTAGTGAAAAATATGTTATAGGGCTAAAATCGTTTCAAATAAAGTGAAATCTGATACTAGGTTTATCTTTTTGTGAGAAAGGATGATTATAAAGTATGCATTGGACTGTTCTGGCTAGAGAGAAACGGACACTCTGAAATATGATACAAAAGATGCAATTACCAGGAAAAAAATAGTTGCCATACGATTTTTAAAGACTACTACTTCAAGATATTTTTAAACTCCATAAAGCTAGGAAACTATTAAAGAAGTTTTGAGATACTTATCTATGAAATACACAAATGCAAAATAATGTTTTAATACCACCCCAATGAGTTATAAATGATTTAGAAATATTTAGGTCTATCTTTAGAATTTAAAATACTTTTAGTTGAACAGTAACATACTGTAGCATACAATGTTAAGCCTTGTAGTTAAAAACATAAAAATGCTAATAAATATGATTTTATAGAATTTCTTTAGAAATTTTAGTATTGTCATCTTATGGCATTCAGTTAGTAAGAATCAGAATCAGCACCTAAAATTGCTTATCATTGCCTGGTGTAAACGTTAAAAGTTAAAAAGTAAATTACTCAAATTTAATGATGATAAATTTGTTCACAATGAGCTGTATGTACCTGCATTTAAAAATCTTATATTATGAAAGATGTATATTTATTTTAAATATTTTTATAATTAAAAAACAATATATAAGCATGTAAAAATATAAAAATAGAAATTTATACTAATTAAATTCCAATATTCATTATGCATATTTTATGACAATTTCAAAAATATATGTATTTTTGTGTAAAATATGTAAAAATCAGCTCAAGTAGCCTCATAATTTCTGCTGTGACTTTTCTAAGGAGAGTACAAATAAAATGTATCTCACTTCTAAATATAAACTTTGTATTTTACTGAATTGAAAGTGGTACCATTTCTTATCAAATCCTTTAACCATAATCACATCAGCTTTTCAATTCTTTTTCTTATTTCAAACAAGTTTTTAATGAACAATGTGCACATGCTAATGCAATTATTACCTGAGGGGAAATTTTCTGTACTTTAATATATTTTGCAATTTTGGTTGATATTCCTAAATGATTTCTAATAAGCTTTTTATGAATTAGGCTTCTTCTAATAATAAATGAGAAACCCTATTTCTGTACAGAATTAAATAATGTAGACATTCTTATTCACTTTCCAAACTAATACAAAATTACTAATATTAATTTATTTAGATTTTACTTAAACTATCTCACAAACTATAAAGATATTGACATATTTAATTATCCATTTCTTATTTTATGAAGTGATTTTTCAGAAGTAAAAATACTCGATAGTATTCTAGATTGAACCAATATGCCTAGAACTGTGATGGAGGTGAAGGAAAATTCCTGAGCACATTCCCATTCTATTTCAGAGTCTCCAGACCATCCTCAAAGAGTGCTTTCTGGTTTAAAACCAGGGAAAGTGCTTACTTTCACTAGCCTTTTTTCTTTCATAATGGCTATAGTGAGCGGAAGTCAAAATGAGGGAAATAATTTATGGAGTAACAGTCAGTATGAAGCCTTTAGAAAGCTCATTTCCGTATCAGATGTTTATATCCAGAGAATTAATAAAGTCAAGATGAAAAATGTCTTTCATTCGGAGACATGAAGGGAAGATGAAAGAAAAGTGTTCTCTGTTTTCACACTAATACTTTGGGAAAGAAGAAAACTTTAAAATCGCAGTTTTTAAAAAGAGTTTAGATTTTGCCTTTAAAGAATTCAGCTTTTACGTTTCTCAGACCATAGGATGTGTCTCTGCCCTGGGGCAGACGGATGCTGCTCCCACAGAGACCCGGCAGGGCCAGGTCTAGAATGGCCAGTGGAGCCGCTGCAGGCAGGGCGAGCAGATGCCCCGCTGCATTTCCGCAGCGACTCCACCAGTGTGGCTGTGTGAGTGTGTCCAGCAATAATTCAGAGAATGATAAAAACCTTTGTGCGTCATGTCAGGGTGAAGATATTTCTTATATTCAAGTCTACAAAGTAACATCTAATTACATATTGGGAAAAATTACTTTCTGCAATTGTTAAATTTTGGCAATGTGTAGTTCCCTATGAAAGCAATCGTTTAACTCACTGTTTGCTCAAAATAAAAACAATTTAAAACCAGAGCTTACGTGTGTATATGCACTTTTCCAAAATATGGAATAATTAAGGTCCATTTGAAATTCAAGCTTTCTCTGATATGTCTATTTTGATTTCCAAAAGGCAAAATACACATTGTGATAAAAATGAGGCATTCATATTTAGATGCTGGGATAGTCAAACAGAAAAACTGTGTCAAAGACATGCTTAAAATGGAAAACTTTTAAAAATCATTCCTTGCCAGGTGTGGTGGCTCACGCCTGTAATCCCAGCACTTGGGAGGCAGAGATAGGAGGATTGCTGAGTTCGAGGCTTGCCTGGGCTACATAGCGAGCTCAGAGCCAGCCTGAACTACAAAGCAAGACCCTGTCTCAAAAAAAAAAAAAAAAAAATCATTCCTTGTGTTCTTTGTACATAGGCATGGCCATGGTAGTAATAATATTATAAATCCCGGGTAGATAAAAGTGAGCAAATGGGACAGAAAGGGTAATTTGTTGACTGGGCTCACACTGAGCTCCTGTATCCAGCCTTACAGTCTTTCAACCCAATATTTAAAGTAGATTTTAATGCTATTACCAACTGATTATGATTATTTTCAAAAGCATGGGAGAGCCTGAAAAAATGAAAGTTGGTTTGGATAATTAAATGATGTATGAAAGAAGAAAAACAGAAGGAATATCTGCATATACATTATAGGTATAATTCTGTATTTGGTATATTTAAAATAATGTGGAATCATCTAATATATTAGGGAATATATAGCAGAGATTTTTGGTAATGAGAATTAAGTCATATCTGGAAATTGGAATGGTAATGATTCAAAGATCAAATCATTAATTTTCAGATAATTTCATGTGGAAAAAAAGACTAAAAATTAATCTATAATTGAACTATTTATTTGTTCAAGTTATGTGATCTAATAGTAAATAAGTTAGTATAGCAAGTAATAATGTGGAGGCTATATTAAACATTTCTTAGGGAAATAAAATGAGTAAGAAGACATAAAAATACCTCTTTTATAAACTTTCTCTTATAATACCAAGAATGCTTTAAATTTAGCTATTTGTATGGTAAATCCAAATTAAATCACTTTTAAAGGGAACCCTGATGGCTTTTTCATGGTGACAGATGGTATTTCAAAGTCAAATTCCTGGAAAAAGTAATCTGACCACAAGATCTTTATTTGGTTTCAATTTTGTAAAGAATAAATGAAATATTTATATGTGAAAATACTGGAAAATTTCCAAATAATAGAATCTCCCAATATCAAAGTAAAATGAAAATTATTCATAAGTAAATTATATTTTATATAAATTCAAAACTTTTTTATCTTTTTATAAATAGAGTGTTCATTGCCTGGGGATGGCTAATTTGTTATACTTCAGAACACATTAGGGGTTCTTTATACAATTTCACTCCACTGGCTTCTGCAAAGAGTGTTTGCAATGCAGATTGGTAGTTAATAACATTTACCCTGAGCTCATACTTCCTTGGATCAAATATTCACTCAACCAATTACTATATGATAAGTACTTAACAAGATTGTTCCCAAAACATAAAAAGGTGTTTTTGTTGTTACTATTGATATTTAACTTAATTTCTTTTATTTTAAATATATGGAACTATATTAGTCAGGGCTCACCAACATACAATTTACAGGTTTGATTTACAAAATGCATGCAAAGAGAAATATGGTGGAGGAGTAAGTAATGAGGGGTAAAGAAAAAAATGTGATGGTAATTAACAAAAAGGGAAATAAAGCTTATGGGTGGAGGGTAGTGGGGTGGGTAGGGAAACAGGAAAAAAAAATGAGAATTAAATTGTGTCAAATACTAGTTCAAATACCCAATATTGAGTGTGATCAGGATGTGCATACACAATGTACCAATAAAGATAAAAAATTAAAAAAAAACAAAGTCTTAAAATGGCTGCCATAGGAGCAGGTGTGAATGAATGCAGAGGGCAATCCATGAACTCCAGAGTGGAAGAGAGCACACCCAGGCGGAAGTCCTGCGTGCAGCTCGCTGCCACTTCCGCTTGGAAGCATACAGAACCTGAGCTGGGAGGCTGAAGATCCGCCCTGGAGGGTCGGAGACAACTCACGGCCCTGACAATGTCTGGAGCGCCTCTCAAACAACTAAATGAAGTCTTCTTGCTGCTTAGTATCCATTCAGGCTACAGATCTGTAGGCTGGCGACACACCTGGCACGAGTTATCCGGCTTCACCAAAGCTCTGGCTTTGATCACAGAAATTAATTAATGAATTTTCTGGTTTGCCCTGAGACGCATCTCCAGGCCTTAGTATTTTGAGACAGGTCCTAAGCCTGGTCTTGAACTTGACATTTCTCGGTCAGCTTTATGGACAAAAGGAATTTAGGCACACAAGAAGTATGCCCAACTGCCTATATTTTTAAAAGTCTGTTCTTTCATATTTCACTTTACTTTGACAACATTTAGTGTTTTTTTTTTCCCTGTTTGGGACTATTTAAATAGTACAACCAAACTGCCTATAAACATAAATAGGGAAAAAAATTCTATTCCACAGATATCAAATACTTTTATATTTTTGAAAAATGTACTCAATATAATAACATAACATCTAGAAAATTCTTGATGCATTTTCATTTGATCTTACCTTCTCAAACAATTGTCAGTTTTGAAGTTAGCTGTTTCTGTTCCTTCAGAACCTATATTTTAATCTTAAGTACAAGGTTTATAAGATTTATTTTTGGAGCCATAAACTGTTCTTTAAAAATATTTTCAATGTCCAAGTCATTTTACAAAAACAAATTATCTTGCAAACTAAAACCCAAGACTTACAAAATGCATTAACACCCATACGTTTTAAGTTTTCAGAAATACACCATGGATTTTAAAGTCACCTGTAGAAGTTTTCCAACATTAATGTACATCCAACTCTCACCAAGTGTTTCCTGGGCTATGTGCTCACCACTCCGAACAAATGAGAATCCATTTCGCTCTAAAAGACCTCCAGAGAAATTTTCTTAATATACCTTAAAAATGTTTCCAGTCTTACTTTTAGTAGATTCTCCTTATTGCTCGCTTTACTGCTGCTATTTCAGCCTGGTTGTGATGTTCTCCTCTCGGTGGAGATGAAGAACAGCTGGCCAATATCTTCTGTGTAAAGGCATTTGGACTCTGGAATACAGTAATTAAAGTCCTTCTTCGCCTTCGAATAACATTTTCTAGGATTTATTGGCAATTTTAATATGTTGTAACAGTTCCTGCGTGCTTCCTGAGTTCTGGAATACTTCTTTTTTATGAAAGCAACACTTTCCCACATGAGATATTGCCTGAGTAGCTAAAAGTAATAAAAGAATGGCTTTACAATTTAAATGTATCAGCATTTTTATTTGTTTAAACCTTGTTGTCAAAGAGGTGAGCCATCTAGGTAAGCTGTCAAATGTAAAGTTTTTTTTTTTCAGTCTGAAAATAAAAGGAAAGGGAACAAATTACTGGAGAGTGTTATTTCATAGTTGAACTAATTTCCTTTACAAAGCAGTTTTATTTGCAGGTTTCTTCCTGTTTATTGATGAGCCCAGAATACCATGAGCTAGATTAGTTCTTTGAATAACCAATAGCCAGTTACTAGTTGGGCTTCATAAACTTGGTCACCACCATTGACTGTATGGTTGTCCCAGCACTGCTACTGCCATAACTGTGATTTCATTTTAGATTTTTTTGGCAAAAGCTCAAAAGACAAGAAATTTAAAAATAAAGGAGAAAAACAGGAGGAGAGGCACTCTTAGCACACACACTTCCCACATCTAGGCTAGAGGATGAACTGATTTTTGTTTTGAATCCCCAAACATAGTCAATGACTTAGGCCCCCAAATGATTTTTTTGTAAAGGGCCACATAGTCTGTATTTCAGATTTTGTATGTCCTGAGCTCAGGTACTGTAACTCTAAAGTAACCTCAGAGAAAATGTAACATATGTGTATTTGATTGTGTCCCCAAAAAACTTTATCATTGATGCACAAGGGAAACTGAATTTTGCCTGTGGTTCATGATTTACTGATCCATATTCCAAAGTTAAACTGTTCTAACCTATGGGTGTCCATTGGGCCCTAAGCCATCATACTTTCTGGAATTTCTGAACTCCCGGTGTTTTCCAAAGGACTCATTTCCTGCAAGAAGGTAATTAAATTCCAAATCTAAAATTTTCTATTTTTCCTGCATGTTTCTGTTCTTGTACTGGGAACACCATGCCACACATTTTACTCGGGTAACCTGGCTGATGAGTATCATGATTTCATATCCCAGATATTCTAATTTCCTGCTGGAACCTTTTCATTTGACTTTATTTAGAGCAACATCTAAGCTGTCCTACACAAGAGACTTGTACAATGATTCCAAAATCTATGCTCAGTGATTAGAACCCCATTCACTTCCACTATAATCATGTTTTGAGTTGTTCAGTCCAAAAAATATGAGGAATTTTTCATATATTTTCTCTATCACTGTGCCACTTCATCTTTTGATTCTTTGACTTAATACCATCATTTCTCTAGTTTCATTAATCTGTCATTCAATCCCATTCTACATGGAATACTCCCTCCTCATTGTGTTTAAACCAATGCTACCATCTCTTTTTCTTCTTCTGTACAATTTCACAGCTTTGAGTCCTTTTGTGTTGTATTATTATTTATTATTGCAGTCATATTTTCCTCATCTCTCAAAATTCCACATAAGCTACTTCATTTTTGGTTTCTCCTATATCAAGCACCATGGCTTACCACATTATAAAATGTAACATATTTGTGTGTCGTGTTTACTGCATATTTCTCCAGTGATAAATTATAGAATACTGAGTAGCTCATTTATATCTTGTTTCATCACCAATCATTTCCAAATATCGAGAGTAATACTGGACCAGAGAGCAAATGAAACTCAAAAACATTATGGTAAGAGAAAGAAGCCAGGCCTAAAGTGTCATGTATGTGTAATTCCATGTGTACATAACATGTCCAGATCGATACCTAAGGGCAGAAAGCAGATCGGTGGGTGCCAGGGCCTGGAGCAAGCGGGTAGCAGAAGTAATTCCTTCATAAACATGGAATTCGCTTAGTGGGCAGAATGTGGTAGAATGAAACTGATGGTGGTAATTGTACAACACTTTGTACAGAGCGCTACTGTTTCACTTGTAAAGTTGTAGCGTTATGTTCTCTGTATTTTACTTCACTTGCAAAAACACTGAAAATAAACTAAATCTCTAGACAGTACCTTCATGTGCAGAGACATTCGCTAATAGAAGAGGTCACATGCTTCAGGAAAACTCTCACTCTGAAGCCGAGGCTTGGAGAGGGATGAGGCACGCTGAAACCATGCCGTGCTGGGACCAAAAGGGCTCACGGAGCCCGACCCGTTCAGCGCATGGTGCTAGGTTCAGGGCGCCACAGATAATTTTCCTCAGTCATTGTTTTCTGTCCACGAGCACAGAGTCTCTGAGCATGCGCATGAAGTTAGGGAAGTAGCGAATACTGGAAACTCTTGTGTCTGGACCACGGCTCAGAAAAGACGCTTGGTTAATTGGGAGTCACCCCTTTCCCACATTTCTGCTCTTCACCAGGCCTTTTTGTGGTTTGGGAATCATCAGTCATCCTTTATTTAAAATGTGTCTTCAGAAAGATAATATCAGTGAAACAAATAAAAAACAGAGGCACTTCAAAATCACGGCAAAAATTCTGCCCTCAAGACATGTCAGAAATCTGCATTACTCTGAATTAAACAGTTCTTAAATCAAACTCATTCTAAACCTTTAGCTTTAAATAATGAAGGGTGATTTCTGTAATATAATGATTGCTGTTGTCTATTTTCTATGTACTTACAGGGATTACTATTTTTATCCTGCGGGTTGGTATTTCCTTTTACTTACAATACAACTGATTTCCAATGTGATTTTCAACCTTTTATTGTTCCGTGACCTTCTCAAACCATGTCCCTTTAAGATATTCTGCTAAGTAATTTCAGAAATTGGTCCATTTGACCTCAAATTAGATAAATTCTCAGAAAGCCAAGCTCAAAGACACAAGAGGCGCTAGGTGAACTATGATGGATTCCATTGGTGTTCCCCTGACACATGTGGACCAGATTATTCTATTTTCAGATGAATTTCCCTACATGCAAAAATACTGTTCTGATATAGTCCCTGAAACTAAGGGCATTTCATTTTAGAATAAGTTTATGTCCTTAGGTAATGTAGCAATTTCAATTAAAGTAACAGGCCAATAATTTGCTCTTGTCACACATCTGAAGTGAATTTTTTGATGTTAAATTTTTATTCCTTTTTTTGATTAGTACATGTGTGCAATACGTGATCATACATCTGTGGAGAAGGTTACGTGAACATAACCTCATTCCTTTCCTATCGTGCCCCCTTTCCCTTCACTCAAGCACTTCACCATTTGAGATAGATCTAAGTCCTCAATTCTTACTGACCTATTTTTCATTTTGCTATTTATTTATATTTTGGTTTTCTCATGTAAGATAATTCATATTATATATAAGCTTATAGGTTTGATTTATTTCTTCTAATACTACAATTTCAAGATGACCAAAAAATTGTTATTTTCCTGCAAATGACTTCAGCATTTCAATTTTAATGGCAGAGTGGTACTCCATGATGGTAATGAGCATGTTTTCTTTATCTGTTGATGGACATACGGACCACTTGTAAGATTTAGCTTTTATAAATTTTGCTACTATAAACATGAGTATTTATAAGAAATAGTCAACTTTGCTGGTGATTTCAGAAATGTAAATTAAAACAATTCTGAGGTTTAATCTTACTCCAGAAAGAATGGTTATCATCAAGAAATCAAATAATATTAAAATGCTGGTGGGGCTGTAGGGGGGAAGGAGCAGTTCTACATTGCTGGTAGGAATATAAACTAGTATAAACTAATATAAACAAAGGAGAGCAGAATGAAGATTCTTCCAAAGTAAAACTGGAGGTTCTTTTCAATCTAGCTATTCTCATAAGGATCCTCCCCCAAAAGTCAGAGACATCGTTTGACCATGAGACATGGAAGTCATTTTCTCATACACAATGACACAGTCCCCCCTGGTTGCAGTCAGAGGTCACTGCAAAGGCTCCTGTTTGGAGATGAGCTTCTGACAAGGTCACCGGTACCTTGCAAAGGTGGAACCTCAAAGAAATCAAGAGAAACATCACTCTTCGAAGCTCTAAAAGAGCCTGCAGTTCTCCAGAAAACCTTGAAAAATTCAGTCCTTTTCTTACACCTTTGGCTTCTGAAATTTCCAGACAATGTTATGTTTTCACAAATGTTTTTATGAATTTCCATGTTATGTTTTTACAAATTAAACAAGCCACTCAAATCTTATTCTTTTGTTTTGATTTCAAGGCAGTGATCTATTTTGTTTATAATTCTTTGTAATGTACTTTAACTCAGTTGATCTCTATAGTAATATTATTATAAGCATTCACTTTTCACTTAGAATAAAGATTTAGATATTAAAATTATATAGTGATGATAACCAAATGTTTCTTAAAGAATTGATTCTAAGTTTCATGTGATCAAATTTAAATATTCCTGAGAAAATACAAACAAAAATTGAAGTCTATGACCCTTGCTTTGTTTTTCCTGCAAAATAGAAAAAATTTAAAACCTGTTAGTACAACTGACTCCCAAATGCCAATCTCCTGTATGTCATCATTCAGTCTAAATTTTTAATACTATATTGAACACATTTTGGTGATACAGTTGTATTCTATCTTTTGTAGTCTGCATATAAACTTACTGTTAGAGATGATATAATGTATCCTTGACTTATGAGCTGAATTCATTTGTGAGAGCTGCTTGTAAATCAAGTTAGTCAATAAAGGCTTATGCTCCTCTATGCAGACTTCCAAGTCTCTCTTATAAGCACAGGCAGATCCCCGTGTCCTTAGATAGTAGCCCAGGGTTTCTCAATTAACCCCACACAAGAAAGGATGTTGTCATACTTGTTGTAGAATTCTTTAACAGTTAAATCTGCATCTGAGACCATCTGGAAGCACAAGGAACCAGCATGAAAGTCATAATTAAAGACTTGGGTTGTAAGTTAAAACTAACATTCCAGTCACAACACAAGTTCTTCATTTGTCCTAACTTGAGAACTAACTCAAGGAGGGTCCATCCCATACTTTTATACAAGCTCCAGGAAATATAGAGATTTTAAAAATTTAGTACATATGTATTCAATATGTTTTAAAATTTAACACAGAATGTTGAAGGGATGTTTTTAGATTGTTTACAGTTTTACAATAGTGCCATGACTGTATTTTTGTATCTCTAAGATTCTGATTTAAATAGCCACTTAGAGTAATATAATAAAGTAATATAATAGTAATAAAGTAATATAATAGAGTAAAAATAAAGAAGATATTTTCAAACCAAATCATATCCATTGTATTTTAGAAACCACCAGATTTCTTTTAGTAATTTATCTATGAAAAAGTGATATGAAATAACTATAATTTTCACTTATTAATTGTTTTCTAAATTTAAAGAAATTAGTACATGTGCCAATGCATAGAATGCATTCCTACTAATAATGTAGATGGGTTATTAAATTTATATTATGAGCGAGTACATGTACACAGAATATCTTAATTCCTTTTACTTCCCCTTTTGATTTTTCACCCATTGCCTCTGCCCCCTTCCACCATCTCTTTTTCATTCACAGAAGTTCTATTTCCTATTTTTTAACTTTTGCATTGCTCTTAAATTATTTACACTTTCTGATTTTCATATAAGAGGAGCTAGTGATATTCAAGCTCATGTATCTAATTTATTTCACTTAACATTATTGTCTCAAGGTTGATCCTGTTTTCTACAAATGACTTGAGTTTTTCCTTTCTTATAGAGTAATACTCCATGCCTTCTTATCTATTCATCTGTTCTTTTTTATTATACCAACCCCTTTCAAAATTTAGCTACTATGAATTGTGCTGCCATAAACATGGGTATGCATATCAATGTTAATAGCATCTATTTAAAACATTGGACAAAATATTTAGAAGGGGAATATTTTGATCAAAGAGAATTTCCATTGTTAGTTTTGAAGGAATTTCAAAATTGATTTTCATAGTGGTTGTACTAGTTCGCATTCCTACTAATAATGTAGATGGGTTATTTTCCTCTAAGGCCTCACAGTGTTTATTATTATTATCTGTTTATTCATTTAAGTTGCTCATTTTTTGATTGGGTCATGTATTCTTTGGGGGCTAATTGTTTTGAATTATGTATATATTTGAGATGTTTATTAGTCCTCTGTTAAGGAAGTACCTGGGAAGAATGTTTTGCTATTCTGTAAGTTGACTCTATTCTTGTTAGTTATTATCTTTGCTGTGCAAAGATTTTCTCTTTTTTTTTTAATTGAATTCTTTATTGGTACAATTTATATACATCTCAAAATCACATATAGCATTGGGAAATTTGTACCAGTATATGCCACAAGTTAATTCTCATTTTTACCCAAATCCCTACCCACTCCCCCCTCCTCCCCCTTTATACATGCTCTTTTATTTTCTTTCTGTATCATATTTATTCCTTCCCCTCATCACATTCCCACACCAAGTTTCCTATAGAAATATTCCACTCTATGAAAGCTGTCCTACTTTCTAGAACTCATTTGCACAAAATGGAGTATTACTCTGCCATAAAGAATGACAAGATCGATCCATTTAGGTGCAAATGGAGACATCTGGAGGATATGCTAATAAGTGAAATCAATAGATCACAGATAGACAATTCCCGGATCTTCTCTTTGGCATGAACACCTGTAGATGCAAAAGATTTTCTCTTAATTTGATAACCAATTTATCATTTTTAATGTATTTCTTATGCATTTAGGGCTTTATTCAGAAAGTTCTTGTCTATGCCTGTGTCTTCAAAAGCTTTATCTATGATATCTTCAAGTAGATTGTCTGTTTTAAGATGTAGATTTTTGATTTTTAATTTATTTTAATTTAATTGATTTTAATTTTAATTATTTTAATTCATTGTGAGAGATGGGGCTAGATTCATTCTTTTGCATGTAGGCAGCCAGTTTTCCCAGCACCGTTCATTAAAGTGACTATCTTTCTTAAGGGCACATTTTTGAGCCCTTTGTAAAAGATCAGATGACTGAACAGGGATAGAGTTGTGTCTGTTTCCTTTGTTCTGTTCCACTGACCCACACATTTGGTTTTGTGCCAAACCATGTTTATTTCTTATCGTTGTAGCTTTCTAACATAGTTTGAAATCTGAGATTATGATGTTTCCTGCTTTGCTCTTTTTACTCAGGACTGCTTTTGCTATTCTGGATCATTTATGGTTCCAGATACACTTTAAGATTTTTTTCTACTTCTGTGAGAAATGTTGTTGGTATTTTAATTGCGATTTAATTAAATCTGTAGAGCAATTTTGGTAGTGTGGCAATTCAAAAACTCTTCATGTTCTCTATGCAAGAACAAGGGATGTCTTTCCCTTTTTTTGTTTTTTTTTTTTTGTTTTTTGTTTTTTGTTTTTGTTTCCTTTATCAGAGTTCTACAACTTTTATTGATAGTCTTTTCATTTTCATGGTTAGGCGAATTTCTAAATATTTAATTTTCCCTGAAACGAGCAAGTGTCAAGAGATTCTAGACAGTCCTTTTATTATTGGTAGAAAAGCTAGCTAGACATGTGTTAGCCAGATAGAACTGGCTCTTGAAAATCTTGCAAGAAAGGAGACACTTCCAAAAATCAACACCATCAATGAAAAACTATACCCTCAGATAGCATTGGCCACAGTCTTTATTCTGCTAGGATGGAAGGTCAATATCCAGACACCCCCCAAGGAATACAACAATTGCAAATTCCCTAGGGAGGGGCCCAGGACTTTGGACCACCCAAGAAGTCTCCAAACCAAAAAAAAAAAAAAAAACTATACAACTTGATTCCTCATTGGACCCCATTTAATCAAGGTTGCTGAAACAACTGTACTTGTTGTAAACCTATTGGTTAACTATGGTTTGCCGATTTCTTTTGAATCTTATTGGAAGCCCCACTGTACTCATTGGTTAATCGTAGACTGTCCACCTCCTTGAATCTTACTGGCAGCCCTCTACTTTAAGCCCACCCCACGCTGTGATTTCAGTCCATAAATTTCCCCTGGAAAAAGTGACTCTGGGTTACCCTCCTTTCCGGGTTCCCCCTTCTGCCTCAGGCAGAAACTTTCTTTCTCAATAAAATTTTCTTATTTAAATCTCTGTCGTTACTAAAATTCATTCTTTGATTTCAGAGAACACAACTCGCATTTCAGGTTGGGAGCTAAGCCTTACTCCCCTGAGTCACTTTGTTTAGAATTATAAACTTCTGCTTGTCTGTTTTTCTTCCACTGGTAGGGGATCTATAGAGAATTCTTACCATATCTTTATAAGATTTTTAAAAATGAATCAGGGATAAAGCAATTTATGTAAATGACAATGGTTTTTGTTTGTTTACTTATTATAATTTTTGACGAGTTACTAAAACAGCAACACCTGTCAATGTCTTCCACTAAACAATTACAAGTTTAATACCTATTTCTTTGTATTTATCCCATTTCAAATTAAATATCTGAATCCTAATTTGAGCTGTGTCTAAAGATTCTTCCTGTCAGTTTAATTGAATGTTATTCATGTCATCCTTATCAGATCGGTAATAAGTTCTTATAAAGAACACAAGTTGTTGTGATAGATTCCCTCTCACAAGAACAGTCATTATCTATGTCAGAATTATAAAGACTGGAGTAATTAGAGATCTTTAATCTGTCTAATTTTGTTTTCAGCTTGTTAGTATACTCTGTTTAGTACTTAGGGTTGGAACTATGTGAATTCTTTTACTGACATATTTCATGAACGTCTATCTAAGTAGCTAATCCAATTGGGAGATATGCTGTTCATTCACATTTCTATAAAAGTAAAACATAATTAACATCATACACGAGACTCATCATGCTCTATAGTCCTTCATGCTAGAAAAATAGACCAATGGCACCAGTGCATAAATATATTTGTATAAATGCATAAAATATAGTCCTGCAGAAAGCTGTTGATACTGATCTACAAAGTGACTTAGTTCTTTCTCTGACTATCTGTGTATTTAGTCTGTCTCTTTATTCTATTTTTCCTTTGGACTATTTAGTCTTTAATATGATTATTACTCAAATGAAATTGCATTCTGACCAAAGTAAATATTTGCTCAATTGATTTTTTTTTATCTTAGCTTTTCATCTCAATTGGGAGTGTTCTTCAAGCACACTTATGCAGATATGGCTACTTTCAATTCTTTACCAGAAATTTTCATTGTCATTGCAAGAGTCAAGAGCTATTGAAGCGCTTTAGGTACCTACATTTCACAGTGGCCCCAATCATCACCTCAGGCTTTTCCCACTATTCCATATGTTATCGAGATTGGCTGGTGTCATCAAGTATCACCTTGTAAAATACCAAGTCACTTCTGATGTTACATTATACCTCCCAAAGTTGTTCTTTCCCTATGTCCTCTTCTCTCTTGATTTGCATGTTCAGAAGAAACAAACTTGATCTTTAGTCAAAAGCCTTGTACAGATGACCTCATGGCTAAAAGCTATGAACTTCAGGCCAGCATTCGGGAAGGTACAGAGGATGAAGAAAGATCAGATGACTGAGAGTAGGAGGGGATCCTGTGCTCCAAAATGTTCCTTCAGGTGATTGCATCCAGGCTGATAGCTGGGCTAAAATACTTAAGAGTTACCGGCATAAAGCCATCTGTCTGAGTTGCTTCCAGATTCTTTTTAAACCTCAGAAACTGTATGATATTATTTTTTTAAATTTAATTCTGTATTGGTGCAATTTATATACATCTCACAATCACATATAACATTGGGGAATTTGTAGATATTAATTGTTTTATTCAAGTTTGAAATTGCTTTTAAAATTTTTATTGAAACAGCGTCTTGCTTTGTTGTTCAAGCTGACATTGAGCTCACTTTGTAGCCCAGGCAAGCCTCGATCTCAGCAATCCTCCTGCCTCTGCTTCCCAAATGCTGGGATTACAGGCATGAGCCACCACACCCAGCACCCTAGTATGTTGTACTGATTACTGGTGAGCGTGAGTCACCACACCCCATATTGTTGTATGTGGTTATCAGGGATTGAACTATGGACCTTGCGCTTCCTAGGCAGGCACCAGAACCACTGGCTAAATCTCTGCCCCAAATTATGTTATTTTTATGAAGGAGAGGTAATTTCAATAGTACTGAGTGCTTGGTTGACTTCCATTCCCCCTAAAATTATTAAGAATTCTTTTGGAAAAAAAATAAACATAATTATTAAAATGTGTGAGATGTAGTAAAAAGAGTCCTGGAAGAAAATTAATAGAATTAGACAAGAAGAAAGATTTATAATAAGTACAATAAGACACTATTTTTTTTTTTTTTGAGACAGGGTCTTGCTTTGTAGTTCGGGCTGGCTCTGAGCTCACTATGTAGCCCAGGCAAGCCTGGGGCTCAGCAATCCTCCTGTCTCTGCTTCCCGAGTGCTGGGATTACAGGCGTGGGCCACCATGCCTGGCACTGTGGTATGTGGTATAGATTGTTGGTGGGCATGATTCTCCACGCCCAGCATTGTATGTGGTTACTGGGGATCGAACTCAGGACCTTGTGCTTGTGAGGCAGGCACTGGAACCACTGAGCTAATCCTCCGGCCCAATAAGTCACTAATTTAAGAAAATAATGAAATAACAGAAAATTAGATCTAAATAAGTACCCTGATAATAAATGTTAGAACAGAAATCAATGTAGTTAGAAACAAGACATCAATACAGAAATCAGTAAAATAGAAAGCTAGTTAATTAAAAAGATCCATAAAATATCCAAAAAATCTATACAGCTGAACAAAGAAAAATCCAGAAAAATACACTATTGTTATCAAAATGGACAGAAGGACCATCGTTGCTGATATTAGCAAAATAGTGAGGATGTTATACAGCAATGTTATAATCAACCTTTTGCCTATGTACTGGAACATTATGGTGATGGACAAAGTTTTAGAGACACAACTGACCTAAGCTAAGAAATGGATAGTGTTATACAGCTATACATATTAAATAAATTGAATTGTAAAATAGTAAATATCCAAAAGTAAGGGGGCTTAGGGGTAAATAATGAAGAAAGAAAAAAATTATGATTAAAAAAAAGGAAACAATGTTTGTGTATATAGAAGCAGGGAGAAAGGTAGGGTGGGTAGGGGAGGGGGAAATGAGAATTAAATTGTGTCATATACTGGTACAAATTCTCAATGTGGAATGTAATTGTAATGTGTATATATAATGTACCAATAAAATGTACCCCCCAAAAATAAGTAGTAACATTTTAAAACAGAAGTTAGAAGATTTAAATGATTTCTTTGGAATACTCTAAAATATTTAAGCAAGTAAACATACAAAATTTCCTGCAATCTCTTCTAGAGAATAAAAATAAAGGGAAATATTCCAAATTATAAAATCCACCCTAAGACATTAAATGAAATCAAAACTACAGGTGGATGTTTATTATAAACATAGACATATACCATAAACAAAATGCTAGGAATGTAAATTTACCAGTGTGGAAAAACAATTATACACCATGATCATGACAATCTTATTTTAGATATGCAAGTGTAGTTCAACATTTGGAAATCAGTTAATGTAATTCCTTATTTTCAGCATTAATAAAATCATAAGTTCATAGATATTTATGATGAAAACCTGAAACATAGAGACATTTCATTTTGATGAAAAATCTTATTCAGAAAATTCCATATCTAACAGCAAACTTAAGAGAAAAAAACTAGATATTCTCCTGTTTGATCAGGAAAATGGTATAAATGTCCCATCTTCAGTTTATTATGGAACATTCTGATGTCAGTGATGCTTAATGTAATAACCAAGAGAAGGAAATAAAGTTTAAACAGATAGGAAGGAGCGGAAATGTCAAAATGTTTTAATCATGAAATGCATTCTCATCTAAATATAAAATCTGAAATGACCCAGCAAAAGTTCTTGATTTAATTAGGAATTATAGTGTGTATAAGATTCAAATTTTAATTACTAGGAATAATTTACAAATTATACTAAATATAAGATTCAAAATACAAAAATCAATTGCTTTCTAGCAACTAAAAAGAAAAATTTTAAATTAAAAGCACAGTGGGCCGGAGGGTTAGCTCAGTGGTTCCGGCGCCTGCCTCGCAAGTGCAAGGTCCTGAGTTTGATCCCCGGAAACCACATACAGTGCTGGGCGTGGAGACTCATGCCCACTAGCAATCAATACTACATACCACAGTGCCGGACGTGGTGGCTCACGTTCATAATCCCAGTACTCAGGAGGCAGAGAAAGGAGGATTGCTGAGTTCGAGGCTTGCCTGGGCTACATACATAGTGAGCTCAGAGCCAGCCTGAACTACAAAGCGAGACCCTGTCTCAAAAAAAAAAAAAAAAAACCACAATATCAGTACAACCACTTTCCCTTTGAATATTTCCTATTTCACAAAATCTCTCAGACTTTCTAGCACTCATTTACATCTACAGGTTCTCACACCAGGGAAAAGATATGGTATTTACATATCTGTGACCTATTTATTTCACTTATTAATGTGTCCTCAAGGTGTGTCCATTTGCACATAAATGACTCAAACTTGTTGTTCAAGACAGATAATACTCCATTTTATCTAAAATAAACAACAACAACAACAACAACAAAAAACCTTCTTTATCCCATCTCCAGTTGATGGGCATTTGGGTTGTTCCCAAGATTTAACACATCTTAACATTTTGCAAAATGTCTCAAAAAATATTTTTTTTAAAAAAAGGACTGGGGGTGTAACCAAATAGGAAGACTCTAGGTTCAAACTTGTGTACCAAATAAAAATAAATCTGTAAATAAATGAATATTTTTGGATTAAATACATCACTGATAGTGTAGATAGGGATACAATTTTTAATGTTTTATACACCGTTTGAAAGCATGTTTGTAAAAATAAAAAATAAGAAATGACAATAGTGTAGGTGAAAACTAGTGTACATATATTTATATGTGATAAAGGAAACATTAAGGCATATCAAAATTATTAAAGATAAATAGATTTAATTCTCTAGGAAATGTGACAACTTTAAAATTGCACAAGAACAATAAATTACTCCTAACCGTCTTCATATCGATGAAAGCACAAATAAAATTGTCAAAATATCAACTTATGAGATATTTTGAGTCCCCTAAACAGTAAAAAGATAACTATAGTATCTTAGCAACAAAGTTAACATGTAGTTTGAAAGTAATGTGCAGAACAATAATCTAAATAATTATATGATACAATTTTTCCAAGCACACAATGTTCTCCAATATGAATAATGTTTATGAAAAGAAAAGCAGAACCTATCTTGGCTTCAAATTAAAGAGATAGGAAACGAGTAAAGTTCAAACCTTGAGCAAAATGTAACCAAGAGGCTGAGAAAAGTACAGAGAACTTGAAAAGTGCCCTTGGAAGCTGAGATTTCCTTTGAACTCAGAAGACAAGGGTCCGACTGAAGGACCAGAAAGCTGCCGTCTGATACTTTGTCTTCCATAGCTTCATGGACAATCACTCTCCTTCTTCCTTACAGAAATGACAGAGTGGCACTTTGTGACATACTGTGGGCTTCTGACTTCTGTAGAAACCTAGAATCTTTTTCAATACTTATTTTACAGTTAAAATTTCTACTTAATATAAATTTTACCTACTGAGTTATGGAAGCTGAGATACTAATTCCCAATTTCTTTTTTAACTGTAAGTTTTTATATCCTTTTCTTAAATTTGATACGTTTTTAGAAGAATTTGTTTTAGAAGAATCAAATGAAGGAGGCAACACTTACTAGGTGTCAGTTTTCTTTTGTATGTTTGCATGTAGCCAAGTCATCAAATCCCCTTTTTCAGAATTTCTAGTAGATGCTTCCCTTGCTCATTACGGTAAAGAGAACATAGTTTATGAGTCTTAGGACTATAGGTAAAGAGCTATACAAATGTTAAAAAAAAAACTGACTGTATGATAGCTCACAAAATCTCACCTTCTCATTTGTACCCCTAACATAATTTCTTTTTCTTTGAGGGTGGGAAGTATCTATGATTATGATAAGGTATCATACTTTGATGAAATTATCTACATTAACAAAGAATGCTCTGATCCTATTTAGTGAACCCTAAAAAAAGGGATGAGAAATTAAAATATGGAGAGGTAAGAAACTTACAGAGAACTTGTACGTGAACTTCAGGCCTCCGTTGACAATCAGCCTCACTGCTGTGGCGATTTGTAAGCCAGCAACAGAAAATTAACATGCCTATTGTTTTAAGTGGCTAAATTGGAAAATGATGGGAATTCACACATCAGCTCTCACCCAGATATTTTCTCGATGTATAAAACATTTATTTTTGTAAATAAAAGAAGGTGCTGACACAGAGAGACAATAAAGCAAAAATAAAGAGAGAGATGTTGGGGAGGAGAGGCTCTGAGTGATTTGAAAAACACATTCACACAGGTAGACATTCCATATTTGATATTGCTATATGTAAAAGCCTAAGACAAATGTGAAGTCCTATATTTGATAAAAAGCCTTTGCAAAAATATTTATCAAAACAAGTATGTAAGTTGAAGTGAAAAAATTGATTGCATTTAAAAATTATCAATTTGTAAAGATTGACTTACTGAGAACACATTTAAAACTAGGAATATATAATCAATACATGATCAAAAATGATTTGACTGCAATAAGTGTTTCTTAGCTAAACATTTCAAATAGTGGTTGACTTAGTAGATAATAACTGAATCTCTAATAATAAATTAGGTTAAAGAAGTTACGCACTAGTTGGATAGACCAAGAACATTTTTGATGGTGCACACAGTGTGATTCATACAGCTGTATTAAAGAGACGGAGGCCTCTGTCTATAATCATTCAGTCTTTAAAAGACATATGAGTTTTTATAAACAGAAGATAATCCAGGGCACAGTTGGGAATGACATGCACTTCGCATCTCATTCTAATACAGAGAGGCGCACGTTTAAGGAGTTTCATTTTCTGCTTTCCGTCGCTCATTTACTAGCTACCTCTCTACTTTTCTTTCTTAGAGGACTTAAGGCCTTCGACCCCAAGAAAGGGATAATTTCTTTATGGGGATGGGCTGTGAGAGGCAGAATAGTGTAATCAGAAGCAATAATAAAGTAACTACGTGTGAAGTCGAGTGAAAATAAATTATTTAAATTTGAATGGCAGCATTGAAGTCAGTGAAGCATCATTCATTTTCCAATGAATTTCCAACCCAGAGCTTGGTTACAGGAAATGTGGAAGAACTGAGAATGACACCTACATTCTTGACTTATATAATTTAATAGTGACCCTCTTTTCTGCTCAAAAGTCTTGGAGGGAAGATATTTGGAAAAGAAACCAAGAATTCTGCCTTTATCATTTTAAATTAAACTATTAGACATTATAGTAAAAATACCAAATAGGTAAATGAAATTAAAATCTGTTTAGCAGAGATTCATATGTCAATACAGAAAGAGAACATTTAAACACAATTATTGGGGGAACTTACTTTTGTGTAAAACAAAAGATATCTCAGACAAAGCCAGACTTAAAATACATAACTATGTGTCAAAACACCAAGCATGAAGCCAGAGTTTCTTTTTTAAGAACGTGGGGATGTAACTTAATGGAAGAACATTTATAGCATGTATGAGACCTTAAGATCAATCCTTAACACTGCAGAAAATAAATTAATGTTTTTTAAACTTTATAAGAACATATACTCAATATTCATCACTGTTGCCATTACCATAATAGTCACTGAGGTTCTTGGCAATTTGAATATAGGACTTTGAATAATTAATTCTCAGCAATTGCAGCAACAACAGAAATGATGTCAAGTGGTTAAGAAGACATGAAAAATGAGGAGATACATAGAGGTCCAATAAATATGAAAAATTGCTCTCAATTTTATTCACAACAGCAAAATAAGAAGCAGACATACAATGTGGCAGACAATAACATTTGTTGCTTAGATTTGAGAACAGTGAAGTATTTTGCATATTGCCAGTCCTTACATGCTCACTGTTAAAATTATTATTCCAAGCTCTTTGACAGTTCTTAAGCTAAATGTACATCTCCTACAGATTTAAAAACTACCCTAAAGATACACATTCAGCAGAAATTCTTGAATGGTTTCACTAAAAGACACAAAAACATTTCAAGATAACAAGTATTAACTGTGGTACCACAATAAAAATTATCTTAATACATTTCAGCTGAATAAATACACACTGCCATTTTCACACAGTGGTCTAGAATTCAGGGAAGACAAAGAACATGTATACTTCTGTTTCAGGATGGAAGTGGCTTACTTAAACAAGATACTGTGCAAAGGAAACGTGGCAGAACAGTAAATGAGGTAAGATTCCAGTTATATCAAGAAAGGAAAAAAAAATAGAGTCATCCATAGGGAAAGACGTCTGGAGAAGGTTCACTTCTGGTGTGTGTGTGTGTGTGTGTGTGTGTGTGTGTGTGTGTGGTATTTGGAAATGCATAGGAACAAGTTCCGGAAGGCTAGTAGTGTTAATTGTAAATATTAATATCTTTACATATACAATTTCCATACGAACCAACAATCTTGATTTTCTACTTGACTGGTTTGAGTCAAGGCCCAGGTTATCAGTAAAACATACTTTTGGCTTTGTCTCGTGGGTCAGGGAAGTCGAACTTTGCCTCTGTCTTTTCTGATTCTGTCTCTCTGTTTCCTTGTTACCATGAAATGAGCACACTCTTTTCCCATCAGCTTCTAGTGGATGTTTGTGTTCTGGAGTGAGCTGATCATGGACAGAAACTGCTGAAAATGGGCGTGCGAACAAACTTTACCTCATTTAAAAAAAAAATCAAAGGAAGAAAATCAATTTAGATCCCTGTGTAGAACAAACCATATGTTAGATATCTTGTCCTAATAATGGAAAGGTGACCAATACGGGGTTCTTCCATTTGCTTACTTATTTTATGCATTATATGTTTCAAAACAAAATAGTGTACATGCATTTTGTGCTTCCTTTGTTTCCAGCTGTGGTTTATTTACCTGGATATACTTTTTATAGTTATAATATAGTTCTACAAATTGAACTTTGATGACAGTGAATGAAAAATGATTAATTGAAGCAAAATATCTAATAATTTTAGGTAAAATTTTAGAGATTAGTACTGATATTTTTGCTATGTGTGATATATTTAAATGCACATGATGCTATAATAAACTTAAAAATTACTAGGTCCTTTAAAGTTTAAGTGCTTTGTGCCAGGCGTGGTGGCTCACACCTGTAATCCCAGCACTCGGGAGGCAGAGACAGAAGGATTGCTGAGTTTGAGGCTTGCCTGGGCTACATAGTGAGCTCGGAGCCAACCTGAACTACAAAGCGAGACCATATCTCAAAAAAAAAAAGTTTAAGTGCTTTGATCATATTTCCCACCATAATTTACTTGCAGATTTATCATAACTTTATTTTAAAAGGACACACTTTTTGTTAGATTTTCTAACTTGGTATCAAATAGTTCTATGTATTTCCAGTTCTACAATTTCTATACTCTAGAAAAAATTTCAAGAGCCCTTACTAAAATATTAGTGACAATCCTCTAGGTAATAATGGAAATGTAAACCAATCAGAAAAGATATTTACTTGCCAGTGCAAGACAAAAACTTTAAATATTCCCTTGATTTGTGTCCAGGTTGGGATAAAGAAATTTAAAGGTATCAGCACGTGTTCTCTAGAGAAGAGAATACAGTATGTGTGTCTTTGAATAAATATTTTATGAGAATTGGCAACACAGTTATGGTGAGCATTTCCAGAATATATTACCTGCAAGCTAGAGAACCAGAAAAGCTAGGTCTGTCATCGCATCGAATCCGCAGGTGTGACCGCCATGGAACCCATGATGTTACTTCCATTCCCAGCCAGAAGGTCTCAAAATGGTTGCTTTCATCAGCCTCTAGTCTGAATGCCCAATATCCACGTGATTGATTTCCAAAGAAGAGAGCAGATGAATGTTACAGTTCAAGAAGAAAATGAAAATTTACCTTTTCTTCAGCTTGTTTTCTACTTGACCCTTCAAAGGATTGGAAGATTTCTGCTTACATTGATAATGACGTAACTTTATTCAGGACACTGATTCATATATTAATCTTTTTTAAAAACATCCTCAAGGATATGTCTAGGTGTAATGTTTAATAGAGAACTAGGTATCTCTTAAATCAGCTAATTTGTCACGTGCTTATCAAAATGAAGTGAACATTCTTGAGCATTAAATGAGAAGGGTCTTGTGTGTGTGTGATCAGGGATCAAACAGTATCTTGTGCTTTTCAGGTGCCAGACCCACGGAGCTAAATCTCTGGTGTGACCGTAATTTTCTTATTGTCTCTTTCTCTTTAGTATCAACTCAAATCATTTAAAGAAATTTTCCTAATCTTTTGTTCATTTTCCCTGAGATACACAGCAGTAGTTCAGTCTTAATTGAAAGTATTGCTATCTAATTAGGAGGTCTTTCTATGAAAATAAAGGCAAATGTTAAGATCTCACAAAACCAATTGTCTACATAATTACTTCCATGTAATTAAAATATGTATGAAGCCGGGTGTGGTGGCTCATCCTTGTAATCTCAGCACTCATTCAGGAGGCAGAGGCAGGAGGATTGCTGAGTTCAAGGTTTGCCTGGGCTATAAGATGAACTCAGGGTCAACTTGAACTACAAAGTAAGACCCTGTCTCAAAAAAAAAAAAAAAAAAAAAAAAAAAAAAAAAAAAAAAAAAAAAAAAAAAAAAAAAAAAAAAAAACAAAAAAAAAAAAAAAAAAAAAAAAAAAAAAAAAAAAAAAAAAAAACAAAACCAAAAAAAAAAAAAACCAAAAAACGTGTTAAGTTTGATTTATTCAATGTGCAACAACAGAGATTGCTGTTTTCCTTCTTGGTCATCAAAATCATTTTGCATATCCATTTCTTCTTCACTTTCCAGTAATTTATATTTGAGTTTTGCCAAATAATTTGTTGTGAGCTTCCCAAAGACAGAAAATATTTTTCACTCACCATGATGACTTCCTGGTCCAATATATTTTTTATAAATATTTTAGTCTGATTAATAAATGGTGTGAATACATCATAGTACATTTGAACAAACTACAAGTATAAATCATGAAATGAGAAATTTATATAGAACTAAATTAAAATAAAAATCTGCTACTTATAAATAATATAGCTAAACAGTTGGACACTGGATAAATATCAACACAGTGCACCAACTATTAGAAGAAAATAAACATTTCAGCTTGAAATAAAGGAATGTTTGCATGGATGTCTGCATTAAAATAAGTAATATTTTCAATTTTAGGTTGAATCACTAACCAGAAAATGTGGAGATTAATTAAGAGCAGAAGGAAAATCTCATAGAATGTCATAGGACATCAATACAAATATAGTTCTCAAAATTAACTTAAAACTGCAAAATAAAAGCCTTCAAACATATGGCAAATTACTTTGATTGTGATATTGAAACAAAAGAAGTGAGAGAAAATGAGAAAAGGAAACAGCAATTAGAAAAGAAAGAGACCATTTCTAAATGCATAGGGTAACATTAGCGTTAGTAGCTATTATGAAGAAGAGTGGACATAGTTTTAGCTTTTAAAAATCTTATTTGTAAGTATTTGTTTTCTAGGGCTGGAGATTTAGCTCAGTGGTTCCAGCACCTGCCTCACAAGCCCAAGGCCCTAAGTTCGATACCACTAACCACATACAATGCTGGGCGTGGAGACTCACGCCCACCAACAATCAGTACCACATACCACAGTGCCGGGTGTGGTGGCTCACGCCTGCAATCTCAGCACTCAGGAGGCAGAGACAGGATTGCTGAGTTCGAGGCTTGCCTGGGTTACACAGTGAGCTCAGAGCCAGCCTGAACTACAAAGCGAGACCCTGTCTCAAAAAAAAAAAAAAATTTTGTTTCCTGTCATAGTGACATTCACCATGGGAAGTTGATGCATGCACCTAACACATATTATTTAACTTTACTTTCCCTCTTCCATTCTTAATTCCCTTTCCATGTGTTAGGAGCTTACATTTCAATGGTGTCTCTTGCAGGTCGTAAGGGGAAGACTACTGTAACAGTCTGGTGACACTGACTTTCTTTGAAAGGTAGTTTGAGGAAGAGGGATTAGAAGTAGTAAGAAAATGATTTTAAAATATTTCTGCATAACTCACAAATCTAGTGAAAGTACAATAATTTACCTACTTGGGAGTACAACAGATCCTGTACGTAGGACCAAATCAAATTGATCACTCCCACATAGTATCATAGTAAAGACCTAGAAGATAGCAAGGAAAATCTTGAACAAAATGAGAAAACCCATTGGTAGCAGAGAACCTTCCTGAAATAGTAGGTTATGTCTTTATGAGAAACAAAGGCAGGCTGTAATGGAAGAGCATAAACTGTTTCCTCACATTAAAAATAAAAGAACAAAAACAAAGCACTAAAACCCAGAAAAATGTCTAACAGTCAGCAGAAGTCTCTTCCAAGTTTTAAGGAAATGCATAATCTTTCAAAAATAAATGAAAAAAGGAAGGCAATTTTTTTTGTTAAAAAGCTTACCTTATAATACAAAAGAAAATTTTCCAGACTAAAAGAAAAAAAATACATCAGAAATGAACTGGAGCTGACAAGGGAAAAATAAACAACATTGATAAATATAATTATCAAGATGAATATAAAAGACAATATGGTTGAATATTTGGCCTTTTAAACAAATTTACAGACCAATTCCATAAATCAGAATATACATAATAGTTTTGTTGGTATGAAATTATGCATGTATCTTACAGTGACAGCATTAAAAATGAGTGAAAATAAAGTTTTTGAGGAAAACAAATGACCACAGATGGTGACTGGAAAGAGAAAAATAATGAAGAAATTTAGAAATGAGTAAGGTTAATGTAACAAACTTTCTGTATTCTCTTAGAGTTTGAAAACGCAGTAGTGTGAAATGGCATAGCACACAAAGAGTAGTTGAAGAGAAAGACATCGGCTATACTCCCAACAGAGAAAAATGAATTTTAAAGTAAAATCTTACTATACAAAATAAGATTTTATAATAATGACACCAGGTTGTCAGAAAGATGTCACATACATACATAGGCTAAAATAGGAATCTATATATTGTGTCACACAAGTTACATGTAAGGAGAAAGAAGGGACACATAAGAGAGCACAAGCAGTCAGGCATGAGTGAGGAGAATGTTATTGTGGATTTAGAGAAGCTACAAAATTATGCAAAAAAATCATGGCAACACACAGTCATCTTCAATGAGGCAGACGTCCCAAGAAATCCAATTACTGAAACCAATTCCAGTCTGGAGAGACCTAGGAAAAGTAACAGGACTGAAGAAAAAATTAAAGCTTTTTTTTTCCCCCAGTACAGAAACTCCAGGCATAGAAATTTTCACAGGTAAATTCTTGCAGATACGCAAATAAGTAGCTCTTATTGTATTCTCTATCATAGTGAAAAGATAGAAAAACTGTACAATTCCCTTCTGGAACAAATGACAGTGCTCTTAGGCAACACTGAAGGCCATGCCTAGGAAATCATGAAATGTAAGAGAAAAAGAAAAAATTAATAGTATGTCATCATGGTCATGAATTCCAGAAGACTACAGTAAAGTTTACGGACAGAAAACTGAAGAATATTGAGATTAAAATAAATAATATGAACAAAGTGAGAAAAGAGAGAGAGAGAGAGAGAGACCATTTGAATTAAGTGAGATGGGAACGCTCATATAGTTTTTCCAATAATCATTTTTATATTTCACATAAAACTAATCTCAAATGCCAAAAAAAAAAAAAAAAAGAGCCAGGCGTGGTGGCTCACACCTGTAATCCCAGCACTTGGGAGGCAGAGACAGGAGGATTGCTGAGTTCGAGGCTTGCCTGGGCTACATAGTGAGCTCAGAGACAGCCTGAACTAGAAAGCGAGACCCTGTCTCAAAAAAAAAAAAAAAAGGTTGAATAAATATCTCCTAATGTTTTGCATACTTTTACAATTCTAAAACCACGAGGCATGATTCCTTAAACCTGTCAGTGAATGAGCTAGATTCCAAACGAGGCTGCAGGAGCCACGGATGGGTCAGCCGGGAGTAAGCAGAAGCTCTGCTGGTGCTGCTGGGCACCTCTCCATAGATTTAGGATTCCATCGTGAATTCTTCTTCCAGTCTGGATGCTCAAATAATGAGTGCTGTGAGATGGTTTACTTTGAGTTACTTTCCTTGTCTAAATTCCTATATGAACTGTGAATACTGATGTAGTTTTCCACCCTTTCCAAATGCCACTTTGATTCTATTTTTTTATTATTCTCATTTATTTGACTGGCTGTGTGTGTGTGAAATGTTTTAACCAATATTATTTTGGCTCAACACTTTTTTCTATTTCCAAATCCAGTTTTTCATGATTTCTTTAGTATGCAATCAGCTTTTGTAAATTATTTTCTAAATGTCAGATAAGTCAGTTCTGATGAACACCCGTGGGAACTGCGAGGTGAGAGACAGACAGTGTCATGGGTATTTTTAGCAGAATAATTCCACAACATTGTTAATGACTCATTTGAATGCTACTCCAAGTCACGTCCTATTCTTAACAGAAGGGAAAAAAATCTTCACTTGGTGTAGTAATAGAGTTATTTATGATTGGGAATATTTCAATTAAAAAATGTGGACAGAAATCAAAGAAATAGCATTTGTAAACCCAAATATATTAGTTCTCTCAACGTTATTAGGAATGACAGTGTCCACGGCATCACCACATAATAGAATATTGAAGAAAAAGCCAATCGTGAGCATTTGAATGGGTGCCCAAGACCTGCCCAACTGAAGTAAAGTAACACAACTCTACTATAAAGCCTTCCTAAATAGGCTGGGCAATAAAGTCACAACACCAAGCAGCAAAGATCTTCATTATCCTATGTTATTTTACTAGAAAAGTGACCTAAATACAGCATTACATACTCAGAGCTAATTTTTCCATTGTAAAGAATGTACTTCTTGCTCGAGTGTACTCTTAGCTTACTAAAAGTGTTCCCGAAATTATATATTCGAGATATTATTGATCCATTAAGAATAGTCTCTTAAGTTTTTCTGGTAAATATTAGAATACAGAAATGACAAATCTAAAAGTTAGTGTCTTCCAATTCAAATCTTTTTTCAGGAGAAACTATATTATGAAAAACACATACTTGTAACATTAAAATGACATGGATTCATTTTAGTCCCCTTTTGATAGTGTCTGGACAATCCAGAATGTAAAATGTTTTTTAGATTAACTTTTATAAAAAAAAATGAAGTGCTTACATATATTCAGTGATTATCAATGAAAATATAAAATTCAAACACAGGACAAATATATGCTACTTTTAAACTAAACAATTCATAAATCATCCAATGTATATTTAAAAAGTATAGATACATTCATTTTTAATTTTTTTTTACATTCATAGGAGTTACACACAAGTATTAGAGGATCATCAAGAATTCTGTGAGAGCGGACTGGGGAACAAGCGGCAGGCGGACCGGACCCAGCAGCTCCGGACCTGCCATGCTGTGTTTCCGGCGGACTGAGGGACCAGCCGCGGGTGGACCAGACCCAGCGGATACGGCCCCACCATGCCTTGCTTCCGGCGGCCTGAGGGAGCAGCACGCGGACCCGGCTGCAGGGTGCAGTCCATTTCCAGTGGACTGAAGGACGCCCACCAGCCTACTGTATCCCAGAGCTGTGCAGTGAGGAGTCAGACATAGAGGTAACTCATAAGCTCAAAGTATCCAGTATAGAATCTAACAAAACTTTTTATCTTATTTACTGTGTTTAATACTGATATTGCCATTTATTGTATTATGGTAACAAACATGATGTGATAGTTCTGCTCAAATACCTACCATGATGTGTCAGGAGTGAGAACTCTCAAGGGTTATTACAGATTCATGGAGGACCCCCCAGGAAAGTGCTGCTTCCAAAGGGCCCCAGATAATAGAAAGAGACCTGCAACAAACATTGTCCTGTCATCAGTCAAAGAAGAGCATTAAAAACAAAGAAAAAGTAGAAATGGGAAAATACACACACAAAAAAAAACAGACACAAACATCACCACCACAGGGAAATTCAGAGAAACGGGAAATAGGGCAAACTGAAACTCAAACGCCAGGACTCTTGGAGATGGTAACTAAAGCAGATCTAGTAAAATGGAAAACAGAACTCACCTCTGAAATCAAAACAGAGATACTGTCCTCAGTGAAAGACTTCATTAAAGAAGAGATCAATGAGATGATTGAATCCAAATTAGCAGAAGCAATGGAACCTTTTAAACAGCTTCAAGCAGAACTCCAGGGAATGATGAAAGAGAATGAAAGCTTGTGCAGCAGGATGAAGCAGAGAAGCGGATCTCAGACCTAGAGGACAGCACAGCAGCCAGCGAGCAGGAAAGGTATAATCTATGGAAAAGAGCAAGGGATCATGAGAAATCAATTCAACAGCTTCTAGATGACTCAAAGATAAATAACATAAGATTGATTGGAGTCACTGAGGAAGCAGGAGACAGTGTAAAAGACATAAAAAAGCTACTGTCAGAGATAGCAACAGAAAACTTCACAG
>PVIC010003222.1:0-70520 GCA_004025085.1 Thryonomys swinderianus
TGTACCAGTATATGACACAAGTTAATTCTCATTTTTACCCATATCCCTACCCACCCACACCTCCCCACCCCCTTTATACATACTCTTTTATTTTCTTTCTGTATCATATTTATTCCTTCCCCTCATTACATTCCCACACCAAATTTCCTATGGAAATTTCCCACTCTATAAAAGCTATCATACTTTCTAGAGCTCATTTGCATCTACAGGTGTTCATGTCAAAGAGAAGATCCGGTATTTGCCTACCTGTGATCTATTGATTTCACTTATTAGTATATCCTCCAGGTGTCTCCATTTGCGCCTAAATGGATCGATCTTGTCATTCTTTATGGCAGAGTAATACTCCATTTTATAAAAAAAACACATCTTCTTTATCTGCTCTCCTGTTGATGGGCATTTGGGTTGTTTCCAAGATTGAGCTATCACGAACTGAGCTGCTATGAACAAGGGTGTACATCTGTCTTTCCAATGTGAGTTTTTTAATTCTTTTGGGTATATTCCTAGCAGGGGAATAGCAGGGTCAAATGGGACCCCTAGTCCTAGTTTTCTGAGAAATCTCCACACGGATCTCCACAATGGTTGCACAAGTCTGCAATTCCAACAGTGGAGAAGGGTTCCTTTCTCCCCACAGCCTTGCCAGCATTTATTGTTGGTTGATTTTGTGATAGCGGCCATGTTGCTAGAAAAACTTGGGCTTTAACCTGCCAAAAGCTAAAGCTAGACCTATCTCTTTCACCATGCACAAAACTAAACTCACAATGGATATGAGACTTAAACATTAAAACAGAAACAATAAGCCTGCTGGAAAACAGGCTAGGTAAAACTCTTGGAGACATTGGCTTAGGCAGAGACTTTTGAATAAAACCTCTATAGCACAAGAACTAGCAGAAAGAATGAACAAATGGGTTCTCAGCCTACTGAAAAGCTTCTGCACAGCAAAAGAAGTCACTGGCACTGCTAAAAGACAGCCAACAACATGGGAAAAATCTTTACTATCTGTTTATCAGACAAAGGGTTATTATCTACAATATATAAAGAACTCAAACAGATCAGCCTCCCCAAGTTTAAAGACCCAATTCAAAAATGGGCATCTGAAATGAACAGACACTTCTAAGAGGCAGAAGTCAAAGCAGCCAAGAAGCATATGAAGAAATGTTCAACATCACTGGTCATTCAAGAGATGCAAATGAAAACAACACTGAGATTTCATCTCATTCCACAAAGAATGGCCGCTATCACAAAATCAACTCACCCGCACTTTTAACCAGAGGAAACCCTCCCTCAAAACCACTTTAGGCCTGGCCCCGGTCCTGTGACCCAGCTTCTGTTCTCTGGGTGTTTCTTCTGGGATAACCGCCAGGGGGAGAGCAAGAACAGGGCGAAGCCATGGGCCTTCTAGCTCCGCTTCAACACCTGCACTGACTTCCGGCGCTGCTCTGTTCCGCTTCCGGGAAGCGTACGCCCCGCTGTGCTGGTTGGTGGTGGGACGGTGAAGGGCAAGACATCTCTGCCCGTGATTCTCGGTTGTGCCCCCGGCGTGGCAGGTGATACTTAGAAGTGCACTGGGTCCCCGCTGCTTGGCGGTGCTTTCATTTTCCACTGGAGCGGAAGGAGAGTGCAGCGATGGCGGCCCCTGCACAGCCCAAGAAAATTGTGGCCCCTACAGTGTCCCAGATCAACGCGGAGTTCGTAACCCAGGTAAGCTCGGATAGGCGTGTGTGTGTGTGTGTGTGTGTGTGTGTGTGTGTGTGTGTGTGTGTGTGTGCGTGCGTGCGTGTGCGTGTGTGTGTGTGCGTGTGTGAATTCTGAGAGGACGGAACATCACGGTCTGAGATTGTCAAGAAAGCCAATCTTGGAGGAGGAGTGGGCTTTTTCCTGACCGCGGACTCACCTAGGTTTTCAGCGCAATGGTAAACTTGACAAGGTGTTCCTAGTACATCGATCTGTGAAGAGATACCTCTTGCGTTGTGAGCCACAGTTGGCTTTGAATGAAGAAACAATCCTATAGCCTTCAGTGGCATTTCTAACCTCTCTTAATCACTTAGTAATTGGATGGAGGGTAAGTGGCTCAGTGCCTCAAATGCTTTTGTGTTTCAGGTCTCAGATTTGTCGAAGGGGAGCCTAGAGATCTCTGAGTTCTCTCTTTCCCTTGAAGCCTACATTTTTGCATTCTAAGTATCTCTTAAATACAGAAATTTTACTATGTCTCTGTAACCATTTCTGAAGTGTTCCTTTTAGGTGAGGAAAAAGACAAGTAAAAGACCATAATAAAGTTATTTGTAAAATGAAGGAAGAAGTTTTATAAAGAATCCATTTGTTATAAAGCAGGCCCTTTGTTGTGAGAAAAAGTTAATTGAAGGGAAGACTAAAAATAAGGAAAGTTTACCAGCTAGCTGGGAAAAGCCAGGTTGATCACATCTGTGGTGAGTGGATGTGTTTAGAATGGAGGAGAGATTTTATCCCTGAGCAGATGGGCTGACACCAGAGTAGAAAGATACTAGCAGTTAACTGGGAAAGGAATTATGCTTATGTAGGTATTGAAGGGACTATGGAATCTGGGGTGGAATATTATGACTTAGATACCCAAGGACTGTCTCTGCTCAGATGTTTATATAGTTAGAGACTTTCTGGTGCCAGGGGGTTATAAATCACATTTTTTAGTCCATTTGCCTTACCTACTGGGAAGTTGCTAGTATTCACTAAAAACAGGATTTTTTTTTCTGTTGATTTAGTGTAGTCCTGACAAGAAATAATTGTCATTATCAAATATGGTTAAGAAAGCTTCTCAGAAGCTTTTCAAATTTTATTTCATTTTTCTATCCATCCTTTACGTAGGCTTTTTTCTTTCATCAAACATTATTTGCATGTCTCTAATATGGCAGATACTGTACTAAGCCACCTATTTATAAATATATAAGTATCTTGTGTTTGCCAGAGTTTGTTTGTTTGTTTTTCCCCAGTACTGAAGATCTCAGGACCTTGTGCTTGCTAGGCAGGCATGGCAGCACTGAGCTACATCCCTGAACTGAATTTTCTATTTTTAAAAAGATTGTAGTGCCAGGAATGGTGGCTCACGCCTGTAATCCCAGCACTTGGGAGGCAGAGAAAGGAGTATCTCAAAAAAAAAAAAAAAGATTGTAATTTAGTTTTTTAAAAATCAGTAGAATTTGTTTCTTGAATATTATACAATCTATGTCACTATCTGGAGAGATTATATATGTGTGTATTTAAATTTCTGAGCGAAGCTGAATTTGCTGAAATATAGCAATTCCGATATTCTTTGTAATTATCAGTTCATAGACCACAAGTTTATAAGAACTTTGTGTATCTAGATCTACAGTAACCATTTAAAGGTTGAAATGCTTGATTTTATGGCTGTACTGTTACCCTAGAGGTTGTTGGCAAGATGGTTTTTTTTTTTGTTTTTTTTTTTTTGAGACAGGGTCTTGCTTTGTAGTTCAGGCTGGCTCTGAGCTCACTATGTAGCCCAGGCAAGCCTCGAATTCAGCAATCCTCCTGTCTCTGCCTCCCAAGTGCTGGGATCATAGGCGTGAGCCGCCACTCCCGGCTGGTTGGTTTTTTTGAATCACAGTAGCAAGTTACAATGCACAGCCCCACTGGCACTTTGATAGCTTGGGATCAAGGATCTAACAAGCATCTGCCAGCATATTCCATTTAGAATTGCTTTGTCACCCCAGACTATTAACCACCTTGTTAAGAAACAGTTCTTTGTTAACTGATTTAAGTCTTCCAACTCTCAGGCCGTGTGAATCTGTAACTTACTCTTCATATTGTTTACTTTCACAGTTAGCATATAAATACTGGGCTCCTCACATCAAGAAAAAATCACCTTTTGATATAAAGGTAAGTATTTTGGGGTTACAATATACTTTTTTAATGATTATGTTCTCTGTAATTATGTTCTCTGTATGTGTGTGTATTTAAATTTCTGACAAGCATCTGCCAGGTCTTTTTAAAGGATTAATTCAACACATTTTGCATAATATTTTTAAGTTTATAATAAGAGTTTTTGATTGACAAACTGAAATTATAAGAAAATAATAACTAGATAGAATTTATAGAATTGCTTAAAGGTTTTAAAAATTGTGTATATAATTTAAAATTCATTTTTATTATAGATTACCCTGTACTGAATATCTTTCTAAATACAGAAATTTTCATACACTTTTTTGTCAGGTCTTTTAGTATAGTGTTGATTAGTTTCTTTTATTGTTAGCTTAATAGAGATAAAAGTCTAGTGGGGTGGAAGGGTTGTCTAATATGAAATATATGACTAAAGACAATAATATTTAAGGGATAGACTTAATGGCTTAATTGAAACAGTCTTTAATATAAATGAAAAAATTCCTAAATGTACAGTTATGTTTTTAATTTTGTGTGTGTGTGTGTGTGTGTGTGTGTGTGTGTGTGTTTGACATAAGGTCTTAGTTTGTAGTTTAAGCTGTCTTGAATCACTGTGTAGCCCAGGGTGATATTAAACCTATGGCAATCGTCCTACCTCAGACTTCCAAGTGCTAGAATTACAAGTGTACACTATCACACCTTATTTATGGTTGTTTTCATTGGAATAGCATCTAAAAAAGCAACTTTTATGTGAAACAGATGTTGACATTGTATACCATTAAATAGAAGATTGAAACTTTGAAATATGCCATTATTCCCTGAATTTTAATGTTTTAGTCACCTTTGGTAAAACTGAACTAACTTAAAATTTCTTAACACTGAGCTTAAGTGTTTCATTAATAAATATATTTTTGTCTTACCTGTTATCCTATTTCATTCATGAGGACATTATTCATAAAAATGGCATCTATTTACTGTTAATTATCAGCAGGGTGCTTTATTGTGTTACATGATATTTATATATGTTTTGTATTTGTGTTAAGGCAAGGGCACCTTAGAGTAATTTTTTACAAAATAAAAATTACAGTGATGTTACTAGCTGGAGTTGAATGTAATTAGATTAAGAATTTTTGAGACTTACCTCATCTAGATCAAATACTAGGTAATTGTAGATGAAGCTATCTATGCATGTCTTCAACACTGTATTACAAGTTAGTATTTAAAGGTAATTAGAGCCTTCATTGTATTATTTGATTTGAGTTACGATAAAAAAGCAATGATAGAATTCATTAAGGTTGACAGAGATATGCCTGCCTCATCTTCTCCCACTCTCATGCTAAATATTGACTTGACAAGTACAATTTTTGCCCCATCTCAACATCTGAGTTACTTTTTCTCATTGCTAATACAAAATAGTCAACAACCAAAATTAAAGGAGGAAAGGTTCATTTAATTCACAGTTTACAGAGATTTCAGTCCATAATCTGCCTCTGAGACAGAGTGACATGACAGAGGCAAAACAGTTCATGGTGGGTAGAAGGCAGCAAAGCAAGCAAGTAAAGTGACCAGTGATGATAAGCCTCTTTCTGTCCCTTATCCCTTATCCAGACTACTCACCCTCAGGGTAGGTAGCACTCACACCCTTAATCCTTCCACCACACCATGAGTCAATCCCACATCATAAGCTCTAGATCCAGCTTTCTCTGAAAAGCCCCACTTATGACTGCATGAATGTTTGGGGTGAACATCTATACACAACCATAACAAACAGCTATAAAACATTGTAGTTACTATAAAACATCATATTTTCCCATGTGAAAGTACTAACTCATTTTACAGATTTTTTTTTCTTCTATTAACAGTAGCATTGCTGTTGCCTATGCTTCTGTTGACTATTATGGAAGGCTCATCATGTGCCAGTGTTTGCAGTAGTTGTTGATATGCCCTATCTTATTTTCAGCAACCCTGTGTGGAACTTTGTATATTTGCATCCATTTCATGCATAAGGACTCTGGCAGGAGAGAAGTCTCCTTCTTGCCCCAGGGTCATACCCATCACCAGGACTGGTGTATAGTTTGCCTCAGGCTTCCAGCTCCAGAGTCTGTGTTATATCCAGCCTAAGGCAAATGAATGCACTTCTCAGCCTTATCATTTGCTTTAGGGTAATGGAACATATTGTCCTTATATTTTAACTTGCTATCTATCTGACTTTTAAAGTCTGTTGTTAGTGATTCTTACATGGAGACTAAGAGCACTTAGATACTTTTTTATTTTTGAGACAGGGTCTCCTTTGTAGTTCATACTGGCTCTGAGCTCACTATGTAGCCCAGGCAAGCCTCTAACTCAGCAATCCTCCTGTCTTTGCCTCCCGAGTGCTGGGATTACAGGCATGAGCCACCACGTCCGGCCACTTAGATACTTTTAAGTTTCAGAAAAATATTACAATCTTGTGAGTTATTTTCTCTAAAATAGCACATCATTTTCACAAATATTCTGGGGCTCAGTTTTGTAGATATCTTATTGGCCTTTTTCTTCTACTTTGCTTTTTGTGTGATTATTTTTTAAAAAATCTATCAAGTGTTATTTCAATAGCAACAATATTTGCCAGCTGTCCTGAACTTTATTAAATATGACCTTGTAATTAAAAACTATCAGTTTAGGTCTGGAACAGTTACTTGACATACTAAACATTTCTCTATTTTTTTTTTCTAACAGGTCATTGAAGATATATATGAGAAAGAAATTGTCAAATCAAAGTAAGACTTGAGTTTAATTTTTATATATTGAGGTTGTGGGGGGATCAAGTTGGGTCTCATCCTAACTTCTAACAAGGGTCATAACTTGAAGCCTTTTTTTCTTTCATATTGCTTATTGAGACAATGGTGGCTAGAAAAATGTTATATGTAAGTGGTAGATTCTTAATTTGTTTACCCTCTGACTCAGATTAGAGGGAATAAACCCCATAGAATTTATTTCCTTCTTGAAAGAGTGTGAGGGAAATTAAGCACAGAAATTTTATTTCCATCTTAGTTATACTGATTTCCTGATCATTTCTGGTAATTCTAGAAAGCATTATTAAAATTCTAAAAGTAAAAATAAATTCAAAATAATAATATAGGGCCAGAGATTAGCTCAGTGATTCAGGCCCCTGCCTCTCAAGCCCAAGGTCCTGAATTTGATCCCTGATAACCACATACAATGCTGGGGTGACTCACGCCCACCAGCAATCAATACCACATACCACAGTGCTAGGCGTGGTGGCTCACGCCTGTAATCCTAGCACTGGAGGCAGAGACAGGAGGATTGCTGAGTTAGAGTCTTGCCTGGGCTACATAGTGAGTTTGGGGCCAGCCTGAACTACAAAGCGAGAAGCTGTCTCAAATAATAATAATAATAATAATAATAAGCACAGTATGTAAACTACTTAATAAAAAAATGCAAGCAATCAAAGTTATCTTTGAAAAATATATGCAATAAATCAGTAAATTTTTCCTGTCCCTTAACCCCCAGTTTATTAATCTGTGTGTGTATCTTTTTTGTTCCCTGCCCCTCCTCTCATAAAAGGGTTTATATTTTGTATGCAATTCTTTTAGTTTTTGATTTAACAACATATCTTGAATTTTGTTCCATAAACTCATACATAGGTATATATCCCTGGTGAGTGTTTTAAATGTAGGAAAAAAAATATATATATATATATAATACACACATATATAAATATATGTTTATGTATTTTATAATTTATATTTATATATGTGTATATAAACATAATATATAATAAAATGTATAATATAATACACTAATATATATTATACACATATATTTATAATTTATATTTTATAATGTATATATGAATATATAATATACTATGTATTTTAAATATATATGCATATATGTATTATATATATAATATATATATATATTTAAAAGTACCTAGCTGGGTTCATTTGAGATATTCTCAGTTTTGTTGGTATCATCAGAACAGTCTCTTCCCAGCCTGTCTGAGTTTCTGAGTGTGTGCTTTTTTTTTTTTTTGAGACAGGATCTTGCTTTGTAGTTCAGCCTGGCACTGAACTTACTATGTAGCCCAGGCAGGCTTCAAACTCGGCAGTCCTCCTGTCTCTGCCTCCCAAGTGCTGAGATTACAGGCATGAGCCACCATGCCTGGCATGAGTTTGTGCTTTTTGTCTTGACATCCACAGTGAATGCATGCATGTTGTTGCTGTCTGTGTTCCTCACAGCCATCTCTGGTCAGGGGAAACTGGAGGTTGGCAAACTTGATGCATTTGGAGTTAGCTCATGGTAATGATAGCTCAGACTTGTGTGCTGTTAGCAAAGAGATTTGCCTTTTTGAGAAAGGCGTGAGGAGACTGGCTGGTTAAATGTAGTGCGTGTGTGAAGAGAGTGTAAAAATCAAGGATGACCCAAAATGTTCTGCTTAAGTTGTTGGATGATTAACAATAGTGCCATTGCTGACTTTACCATTGTTATCGGGGGTACCATCAGTTCAGTCTTGAGTATCTTGAATTCTAGATACTTAAGAGACATGCAGAAGGGAATGTAGCATAAGTAGTTGGGTATTTAGATATATGGCTCAGAAAAGAGTAGGTTGAGGCTAATTTGTATCAAACATCATTGCAGTGCCCAAAGTAAGAGTAAACAGATGGATAAAGACTCCTCCCTTCTTAAAGCTTTCATTGTGGCAGGGGAGACCTACAAAAAATGTGTAGCTATGAAACAATGCAGGAGACACTAAAGGCTATGACTTAAAGGTAGTTGGGAGATGTAACAAGGGCTGCTGCTTTAGATGGAGTGATCAGACAAACTCTAAAGGCAGGAAATTTGAGCAGATGTATAACCTTGAGGGTGGGAGTGCATAAAATTGCCTGAAGAGATTTAACTAAAGGTGAGTAGATAGGTACATTCCAGGATCCTCTGTCTCTCTCTTTCTCTGATAGAAGATAGGTACAGATATGTAGGTGTAATGGAATGTGTAAGTGCATATCTAGAGTATATCCAGGATCCTTTTTGTCTTCTATATTAGGAAATATCAATGTGAAAATTACATCTTTAGAAGAGGTTTTCACACAAATGGATAGTAATATTTTTGTTAGCTTTGGTTTAGTTACTTTTCATGTAAATTCTTTCTACTAGCATTTCTCCTCAAAGATAACTTTAGTTACGAAATAACTAAAAGCCACCAAAGATTTTTTTTTTAAGGATCATGGACATCCCCTATACATCACATTACATGACATCTGTGTATCTCTGCCCCCCCAGGGGCGATGCATTGATAATTAATTTATTTATTTTTAAACTATCATTGGTGAGACTAAAAAAGATTTGCAATACTTAAAACAGCCATTTTATCATCTTGTACACAGTTTTGAAAACTAAGACTATTTGTGTAAAATATAATTTGAAGTATGCATTTAGAAACTTAAATAATGAGTGTTTTACAATTTTACCTGAGGAAATTATTTTTGAGCTATGTCTTATCTTTGATATTGGAAGAATGGCTTGATGTAGTTTTTGGAATTTGGGGTACCAGGAATTAAACTCAGAGCCCTGCACTTGCCAGGTGGGTGCTGTGTCACTGAGCTAACTTACCCTTTGATGAAATTATTTATTAACCTGTTAGTAGGCTGAAAAATAAGCAATTTATAGTTTAGTGCTTAATAACCTTATACTACTATGGATTACAGTTTTATACATATCCTAGTCAGTTTTTAATAATTTTGTGATAATTTTACTTTTGTGATCTTAAAGTTAGATCATTTTTAGAAGGTATTTTTGTTCAGTCAACGCATTAATCTATGGTGTATTACAAAATTGATGGTCTTTCAGCTGTTCTTGCCATTGTCATATTTGGGAAGCTTATCTTAATGTATTTTTATCCCACTTGGATTTTAGAATATTAAAAAAGTAATAATTGTTAACTTCAGTGCTTTCTGTGAGCTACCTTTTCTTCGATGTCTTTGATATTGTAGCTCATCATTTTCCACAGTAACCATAAAACTGTATAAATATTGTTCACCTTGTGCATGAGGAAACGATATACAGAAGTCAGGTAACTTGCTTAAGATGTTTCCCTGTGATTAGAGGCGCAGTTGGTTACTAACCCCTGGGTCCCTGGCTCTGTGCTACTCTGTTCTTAAATAGTGAGACACAGCCCATTGTCCCAGTAGTCTGAGAAGTTGCTCACTTCAGTATGATTATCAGTACTATTATGAATCTATTCAACTGGTTTCTGTGTTAAAAATTTTAAAAATGAGACTTACAAAACAATTTACTTTTGCCGGTTAATTTTTACTTAAAATGTACGAATAGACTTTTAAATTATGGAGTATAATACCAAAAATGCCATAAAACAAATATATATTTCTGTGAATTCAAATTTATAACAACCACCAGATTAAAAATGAAAAATTGTAACTGTTGTTGGTGTCCCAGAAATCTTCTTCTTGTTCCTTTGCATGTATGAAAAATGAACAGTAGTTTTTGCTTTATTTTGAACTTGAAATAAATAGAAGAATGTAAATATATAGTCTTGTGACCTGCTTGTTTGGTTCACTGTTATATTTATTTCTGTTCATTTAACAGTTCTGAAGTAGAAAGTTCAGACATTCAGAGTAGCAGGTCCGTGGTCTTCATGTAGTTGATTATTGGGTCTTCTTGGTTGACTTGTGGAAATCACCTAGCTCCTGCCCCTGTGTTTTCACACATCCCTGTTCCAAGAGACAGCAGAGTAGTTACAGGAGCAACGGGAGTTCCTTCACATTTCCTTTCTCTTACCCTGGTTACTGCTAATAAGATCACCAATAATTAATGGACCTAGTTTTTCTACATAATTGTGGAAGGATTTAATGAAATGCCTGTTAAGTTTTGACAGTGTTACATGTGGTCTACACCCTAAGAAAATATAGGTAACTTACAGAATATATAATCTACTTTCAAAACATTTGTATTTGTTATTATTGTTATAACTATGATGTGTACCTTTAAGGTTCTCATGTGGTTTCTAGTGCCAAAAGAAGTAGTTCTACCTTACATGTGTACATTTGTTTGAGCTGGAGGTCTGGAGTGGCAGCAAGTTGCCTATCTCCTCTTGTACACTGGTACTTTTGTATAATAAAGATCTTCATTCTTAGAGAAGTCCTGTGACTGCTTAGGCAAAGTAAGAGATCCAAAATTTCAGTGGACTAGGATTTTGACAAGATTATGAACTCCTGAGACATTATAAATTTATAATTCCTATATATTTAATTTTCAAAGCTTGAAACTTATATGTAACAGTGTTCTGGTCCAGCTATTTTATTTCCAATATTACAAAGTGATAAAACTAAATTAGTACTTGAACTTGCCCTTGGAGAAGTGCCCCATGATTATAGCATCATTTATTCATGTAAAACTCAAGGTACTGCTATTACAGAAAGGCTATGATAAAGAGAAATATCTGATGTTTCCTATAAAAAATTCATCAGTGTTTTTGTTTGTTTGTTTTTGTGGTACCAGGGATCAAATCTGGGACCTTGTGCTTGTGAGACAGGTACCACAACCACTGAGCTAAGTCCCGGGACCAACTCTTCAGTATTTTAGGGTCGCTGTCAAGATTAAATCATGATCGCGTCTCGGCCTTTTGGCTAAGATCAAGTGAAGATTAAATCATGTTGTGACATAGATATGCCTATGAAATGAAAGCATATTGGTCAGTACTGCTAGCTTTTAGCAGTTGTAATCTCAGGTTACTTAATTTCAAGTAAACTTGCATTAAGAACTCCTAAATGTTTCTATTTTCTGCTTTTCAATGTTTATTAATTTTTATATTTTAGGTTTGCCATCAGGAAGATAATGCTGTTGGAATTTAGGTGAGTTAAAAGGCACTGCTTTGATGAAGTTAGAGGTGATATGTGATTTCTGTTTTATCTACATCTTTCTGTGTATTTCTAAAAGTAGTTTAAAAAATAATTCTATAGATGCAGAGTGTAGATCAGTGGTAGACCATGTATTTAGCATGGGCAAGTCCTTGAGTTCAGTCCCTGGCCTCAAAGCACAAACAACAGCAAAAAGAAAATAATTCTAAATCAATGAAGATTTATATCCTTATAATGGCCTTGTTTTGATATGTGTATGTATCTTTGGTTTTCAAAGAAGTCCTCTTGTGAGGAAAATTTGTACTATATTTTGAGTTGTTTCTTGGAATTAGAATTATATGCACTGAGTATTTTGTCTTGCTTGGTTCCTAGGAATCCAGTAGAAATAAGTTGAAATGTGTTCTGCAGCCACTTTTTTCTTTCTGCCAAGCTAAAATTGTTCCAGCACAGCCACTGGTAATCTTTCGGATAAGAGGGCTGTAACTTTTATATCATGAAGGTGCAGTATACTGAAAGTAAAGACCAGTACAGTTGATGATAGCGCTCTTCACTGTTCATAAAACTCATTAAGCATCTTATTAAACATCGTATTTACTTAGTTGTCATAGCAGTGCCGCAAAGTCAGTGTCGTCTTCATTTACTGGAAGAAGGAGAGGTCAGAGGGGTGAGGTGATGTATTAAAGGTAGTGTTTTAAGTAATTGGCAGAGGTGGACTGCCAGCGTCCAGTGCCAAAACATGTGGCTTCTCAGCTTCTCTCTGTTGAAATCTGGGCTGCGTCAGGAGCCAGAGTTTCTGCATTGTTAACTTATTTCTTACATACAATGACTTGATCAACATAAAGAAGGGGCATGAACTAGGCCATCTTCTCACGGTCACTTTATGGGGAAATTGAAGTTTAGAGTTAGGGATAAATTAGAAAGTTAAGACTCTACTTACCCTGAGAGTTGTATTATAACATGATCTCATTTAATCCTCATAATAACTCCATTAAGACCTGCCTGTTTTATGGAGAAAACTGATGCTAGAAGTTAGACTTATAAGGGCTTGAGATAAATGTGGCTTTATCCTCATGCCCTATCAGACTTTGAAGAAGTCTTTGTCAGTTAGCTTTCCCTTACTGTAGCAAGGTTCTTGTGATAATGGAGAAAGTTTCAGTTCACAGTTTCAGAGGGTTTAGTCTGTAATCCAAGCAAAGGGACACATGAGAAGGGACCAGGTCCCATTATCCTGTTTAACCCCCTCCCCCCGACCTAATTTCCATCCACAAGGTCCCACCTCCTAGTGTTAACACTGCCTCTGCCATAGGCTGAAGATCAGCTTTCAACACACAGGCCTTTGGGAGACATTTGAGTTACAAACAGTAACAAAGAAAGTAGAAATCAAGAGGCTACCAATACACAGTCAAGATTAAACATGTTTCTAGTCAAGAATCCAGCCAGGAAGGTTGCAGGATTTGAAGGACAAAGCAACAAAACACACCAAAGGCACCAATGACAATGAAAGATTTTAATAACTAAAAAAGTAGATTGTTGTTCTTCCGGAGCCTTTTATGTAATTTCTCTGTGAAAATGCCATTTTCTCTGATAGCCTCTAGACATAACCATTCTAAAATTTATAGTGGAGAATTATCAAGGATCGTGTACTAGTTGAGAAAGTGAGATGAAGTGGAGAAATTAGATGGGTACAGTAAGGTGAATTGAGAAAAGTCATTTGAAGGAGGCAGTATTATATACTGTTGTCTTAGTCACTTTCTCACAAGATATAGTACCTGACAGCCACATCTTAAAGAAGAAAAAGTGTGTTATGATAAGTTCCAGTATGTGGTTCACTGACTCCAAGGCAGAAATGGCATGGTAGAAGGACCTGGGTAGAAGAAAGCTGATCCTGTCGTGGTAGCTACAAGTACAGAGAAAGGTGGAATGGGAGTAGTAAATATACCCTCCATGATGCACCTCTTTCATCCAAGCCCTATCTCCTACCAGCGCATGGAGCTGTGGATTCATCAGTGAACTGATAGATGATCATATCATCTTCTAAGAGCTGTACCTGTGAGCACAGGAAACTTAGAAAACATCCTAGATATAAACTGTATTTATTGCAACCTCTGAAATACAATCGGATAGTAATGGAATGAAGTCTTTTTGTAGGGGAAAATTTTTGAGAGTTGGTCTCAATATGTAGTTCAGACTGGCCTTGCACTACTCATGATATAGTCTAGGCTGACCTTGAACTTGCCACAGTCTTGCCTCAGTCTTTCCATTGCTAGTGTTACAGGTCTGTGTCACCAGGCCCAGCCTGAGTAAATTCTTGTCTGGGGGAGAATTACAGTCTGGAATCAAGACCCTGCCTCTATTATTTTAGGCAAGTCATTGACTCTCACTACTTTTCTTTCTTTATCTGAAAAATATAAAAGACCTTTGAGTTTGCATTGTAGACAGGCAGTAACCAAAAAGAAGACATTACTAGTAGTAACTATGGCAAGTTAATGATATCCTTGGAGCATAAGGGGGTTGTGTGTTCCAGCCATACTATAAAAATACTACACACATCTGGGCGTGGTGGCTCATGCCTGTAATCCCAGCATTTGGGAGGCAGAAGCAGGAGGATTGCTGAGTTCGAGGCTTGCCTGGGCTACATAGTGAGCTCAGGGCCAGCGTGAACTTCAAAGCAAGATGCTGTCTCAAAAAAAAAAAATACTACACACAAAATTGGTAAAGATGAGTTCACATTCCCAAAAATGGAAGCGGGGGTGGGGTTGAAGGGAGGGCAAAGGAGAGGGGAAAATGAGATGTATCAAGATGTATATTTTCAAATTTTCAATGAGGAATGTAATCATAATGTATTCCTAAAATGTACCAATAAGCTCAATATATTAAACAGAAAGGCAAGTTCATGTTCCCAAATTATAAAGCAAATTAGGCTCAGCCAAAGTGAACAGTAAAGTACAGGATTATATCTTCTTCCTTCCCAAGAAGTTCAGGTAGTAAATACATGATTCATACTGTAAAATCATTATTTTTAAAGTTATTATGGGTATAAAAGAAAAATAGAATATGTGATCAAGAAACAAGACTAAAATGGTCATCATACTTGCAGGGAGAAGTGGCAGTAAAAAGTTAGTGAAATTTAAGAACTCAGTGGACAAATATAATTGCACAATAGTCATAGCTAAAAAAGAAATTAGTGAGTTGGAAGTTAGAGTTGAGAAAATTAACTAGAAGATAGCTAAGAAAAATAATGATAAGAATAAGGTGACAATGAGTCTAGAATGAGAAAGTATTAGATTCATAATGAATGTAATGAATGAAAAAGCTACAGTCTAGAAGTGATTATCAATTTTCTAGAGTTGATAAACTATGAGTCTCCTAAATTTTAGAAATATAGTTAATCATAAACAGCATTTCAAAGCAACAGAGATAGAATGAGGATCTTAAAGAGGAATGACATTATTCAGAGGAAGAGCAAATTGATTGTAGACTTCCCAATTATGCTAATAGAGGAGATAATGAATCATGTATTTAAAGTTACCACCTGTCTCTAATTCTATACCCACACATATACTGCCACAAACAACTAACTGCATTATTACTGACAAAAATTCTAAAAAACATCAGTGAGGAAAAAGGAATTTAAACTTGTAAGAAAGGAATTAAATATCACTTTACTTATTTATAATAGTAATTTAGTGTATCACTTGGATTCTTTCAACCATTGTTACAGGTAAAATCTTACTTTTCTAGTTTCCTAGGTTATTGCAAATGAACCCCAAAGGGTTGCTAAAGGTAGACCCATGGAAATGCCAGTGTGATTAAACTTGTGAAGCATAACAGGAAATGGAAAAACTGTTACTGTAACAGAACCTAAAATGTTTACCAGTTTGCTTATGTCTAAAATGTTATAAATTTTAGTAATGTAAAGTGGAAAAAAAGAATCCTAATTTTTTTCATTAGTCCTTGATAACATTTTATAGCTCAGTATAGTAATTGGTGTTTATAAATCTTGAAAGATAAAGGATTTAAGTTATTTTTTAGAAATGAGAAATACTTAAATTTGGGAATATTTCCATGCATCATAAAATTTCTCATCTGGAGAGGAAAGTTTTAAATCACTTTAAAAATTGACTTTTGCAGAATGTCTTGTAAATCAAGTATAACAAAGCCTCCTTTTGATTAAGTCTTTCTCTGGTTTCTGGAAGTTTTTCCTGATAGGGGCTGATGCTAATGTGTAGGCACATTTACTTGTGAAAGTACCCTTTGTATTGTTTTCTCTGAATGATATTTCTCAGATATTTTTTGTATTTTATTTATGAAAAGATCCTTAAATAAGGGAATATTCAGTTGTCTGGTGATGGCAATTATGTATGTTGGTATTATCTTCTCAACTTGAAAGTATAGGACTGTCATTCTTCAAAGCCATGTTTTCTTAATACACTTTTGTGACTAGTGGCACTGACCTACATTACAGATACATTTTTATGAATACAGTTCTCCAGAATGTTTTCAGCAGGTTGTAAATCATTACATTTTCCTAGGTGAGCAACACAATGGTGGTAATTAATGAAATATTCTGTGCCCCTTTACTCTTTACAGCCAGTATCTTGAAAATTATCTCTGGATGAATTATTCGCCAGAGATGTCCAGCAAGGCTTATTTGATGTCCATCTGCTGTATGGTGAATGAGAAGTTCAGAGAAAATGTCCCTGCATGGGAGGTAACATTTACACGACCTTTTAGCTTTTGTATTTAAGCCTAATGAAGTAGGAGAACTCTTTACTGATCATACACTACAACAGAACATATCAAATAGTAAACTACTGAGAAAAGTAATGAATATTTGAAAGATAATGATTTCTTTGATTGTGACACTTTCTAACAACTAATTTACTATGAATTGAGAAAAGGTGAGTGGAGAGTTGTTTGCACTTGAAACGAAGAATGGCAGGATTATGAAGACATCAGGAGCTGGCAGAATGAAAGTTGTAAGTGTGCGTAGATAATGTTCCAAAGTCAATGAAGATGTTTATATTATAATTTTAGTTTTCTTTTTGTCCCCAATTTCAGATCTGTTTTTCCTTTTTGAATTTCTAATGAGCTGACATTTTTTTCATATGCTGACTATGGAGAGGATTGTTCTTGTAGGTCCAAAATGTAGGTTTTCTTTGGTCACCATAGAAGTCCTTAGTTCCTTTGCTTCTAGTCATGTTTTTGAGTGAACAAAAGGCATGTCTAATTCACATCTGTTTTGAGAAAGTGAAAGGTGTTTAACATAAAGTTTAAAGTCTAAGATAAAACTGTAAACAGTTCTTTCAAATATTTATTGAGTGACTGTAGTGTGTGTGTGTGTGTGTGTGTGTGTGTGTGTGTGTGTGTGTGTGTAGTACCCGGAATGAACTCAGGACCTTGTTATTGGCAGGCAGGTGAGGTGCCACTGAGCTAAATTCCCAGCCTGAATGTCTGTAATCTTTACCACATCAGAGCTCAGAGTAAACTGTGGGCCTTAAGTCTTAGGAGAGATCCTAGGGATTCATGGAATTGCTTCAAGTTAGTATAGGAAGAAGAGGGAAATTTTTTTTTAGACAAATAACTTGAACAATGTGCACGTACAAAGACCATGTTAGTGATTAGGGTTTGAAATAGAGAAACTGCAATAGGGAAGTTTGCCTTATTTACAGGGGCTCCCAGTAGGTGCCTGAAACCAAGGATAGTACTGATCCCCATATACACACACACACACACACACACACACATAATAAAGTTCATTTAATAAATTAAGCTCAGTAAGACATTAATAGTAGTAGCTGTTCTATTTTAGAACAGTCATAATAGCATATGAGACTAAAATTGCCAGTGTCACTACTGCTGTAGTTCAGAGCCATGATTAAGCTTCTTTAAAGGTTACTTGAACATACACACATTGTCATGCCATGATAGTCAATCTGCTAATTTAGGAAGTTATGTGATTCATGGGTGGAGAATACATACAGCATGGGTACACTAGCCAAATGGGTGATTCAGATCCCAGGCAAGATGGAGACTTCGTCACATTACTTTGAACAATGTATAATTTACAACTTAAGAATTGTTTATTTGTGAAATTTTCCATTTAATATTTTCAAACTGCAGTTGAACAGAGACAATGGTAATTAGGGAAAGTGAAACTGGATAAAGAGGGGTACTGTTGTACAGAATCAGAAGATCCATGACTTTTAGAAAATAGAATTAATTAGATTTGATAGTTAATTGAAGTAGCATTATGAAAGGGTGTTATTTTCAATAACCAGCCAAACATGGACAGCTGAATACAAGATTAGGGTATCATTTACCATGGTAGGAAGAGAGGACTGAGTACTCTGGAGGGTACAAAACCATCAAATGGGGTTCAGGACACTGTAGTATTTTATTAGCTTTTCTGTTGCTGAAACAAAATGCCTAACATATGCAACTTAAAGGAAATGTCCAGGATTTGTGACTTCACCACTATGACCTTACTGGTTGCAGCCTCCATGGCCTCTCTTGGGCTGGTTTCACTTGCAGCCTGCTGCTGTCCTTATATTATATTCCTGATATCTCCACCTAATGTGGCTCTCCACTGAATCCTTGACCCTACTCCCTTAGTTTAACACTACCTTCTCAGATTCTTCTGCAGGGAACTCTGACTTGTCATATACTTTTACCTAGAATCCTTCCTTGAAGTTTGAGGGAAGTCTCCAGGACTCTATAGCTTTGTATTCAGCATGCCTGTACAAAGAGTGGCATGTAGAGAATGCCAGCCTTGGACAGTAGCCAGACCCCCCTGGATCCTGGTTGCAGCAGTTTCTGCATGCTGAATGTCTAAGCACAGTGAAATGAATCTTTAGCTGTTATCAGTCCAGAGCACTCTTCTCAAATGGGAGCTTTACCATTTTGCACCCTTCAGCCTATATTGGGCAGGGTCTTGCTGTTCCCTGAGATACCCTCAAGATATCTTCCTGTCCTTTTGTAGTATACTTAATCCTTTCTAATGGCACTAATCTCATCACCAACCATACCTCCTTTGGTCCCAACTTGACATGTGGTTTCTTTCAGGCCAAATGTTTTTCAAAAATTTCTGATTTGCTTTTTGTTCCTGAATTTCACTATAAAATCTGGCCATTAGCAGTACTCATGCCACGGCTTGAGTATTGGGCTGCCTTGAATGCAAGATCAGTTAGTTGATTGTCCATAAACTTAGCTTGACTTAGAACTCTGTCTTAAGGCAAAGACAAAAGAGAAAAATTCTCTGCTAGAATGCAACACAAATGGTTTTTTATTCCAATTTCCTATGGAATCTTCATCCTTATCTGTAAAACCTCATGAGTGTGGCCTTTATGGTTCACATTTCTGTCAGTGTTCTAGTCTTGTGAGTTATGACCAGAATCACTGATCAGTTTTTGCCTACAACATTCTATGGCTTTGTATTAATTTCACTCACCCCATCAATTCTTTTCTAATCCCTCCTGCCGACCATTTCCAAAGGCCTCAGAATCACATAGTCTGGTATGTCGCAGCACCTTTTCTGGATGTCAGTTTTCCACTTTGCTCAGCTTTCCTATTGTTGGGACAAAGTTTGTGATTCCCACAACTTAAGAAAAGTTTATTTTGCCTCAGTTTCAGAGGTTTGTGAGAGCAGGCCTTAAGGCAAGAACATCTTGGTGGAAGGGCATAGTGGACCCAAACGCCACACACCCAGGAAGCAGAACAGCAGAAAAGAAGGAGCCAGGGCTCAGAGAGAGATACAGTTCACAAGATCTTGCCACCATGACATACACCATGGTTTACTGATGGTTTACTAAGCATCATCTCTTAAGCTAATCAAATTGATATTCAAGATTAACCACTACAGATATTTAAACACTATTCCTAGTAGAGAAATCAAAAGAGCTAGAACAAAGGAGGAGAAATGTGAACTGAAGAAGTACATTTGAAAAAATTGGCAGTGCTAATTAAAGTAATCTGAGGTAGGAAGAAAAAATGCGAGTAGCACTCTAGGAACAGTACTATTTAACAATACAATCCAGTGAAAAGGACTTGAGGGTTGACAGAGATCCACAGCCATTGTAAAGTCAGGAGAGAGGTGTAGGTGATGGCTGGGTTTAGAGAAGTGAATGGAGCACTTGGTTGTTGGAGAAAATAGATCAGAGAGGCTTAGACATATATTTCTTTTATTTACATGTTAAGAATAAAGACCTAATATAAAGCAGGAAAAGCTGTCCCTGAAATTAATCATAGTGTGAAAACTGGAAATTTTGCTAAAGATACAGTTTCCTTTGTCAAGAATTGAAACATTTCCAGTCTTTAATAAGAAAATAAAATTTAAATACAAACATGATCTGCAGAAGAAATACTAATGAAATTAAAGCCATTATTTTATTAGCTATCTAAAGATTCCTACAAGTTCCTCATTGTCCTGTCAGGAACCTCCATTTGATTTTCTACCTCTAAATGTAAATAAGCATATAACAACCCTTTCATTTGTATAAGATAATCTTTTTGTATTTTTGCTAATAGATTCCTAAACAACTTAAACTCTTTTTTTAGTAAGAAAAGTGGATGATCAAACCAGTTCAAAATGACTTTTTCTTTTTTCTTTTCAGACTTTTAAGAAGAAGCCAGACCACTTCCCCTTCTTTTTTAAATGTATCCTGAAAGCAGCATTAGCTGAAACAGATGGTGATTTTTCCCTCCATGAACAGACAGTCCTGCTGCTTTTTCTTGATCATTGCTTCAATAGTTTGGTAATTTCACTTCATGTTTTGGGGAAATTTTCAAACTTATTCGTTATTTTAGATTGAGTTTAGATGAGATTACATTTGTGGCCATCTCTTCATCCTCAGTAGTGGGGAGTACGTGTGGACAGTGCTATGAACTTGATTTCATACTCTTCTCAGTGAAACCATTTTGTAAAATATGTTCGCAATTTTAATAGATTTGGTCTTGACCTGTCATTTTTCCTGTTTAGACTCAAGAAAAATGATGAGAGTGGAAAGCACTAAGAGGAAGCACAAAATGAGCAGTAGCAGCGTCTCATGATTACAAACTTCTAGTAATGAGACTGCTGCAGCCTGCACACTTGAGACAGTCTCTTGGTTGCATAGTAATGTTCATGCCCAGGCTAGCGAGTCCACAGCAGAGCTAGCTGGCTTTTGAGTTGAGTGATTAAGGTCAATTGTGCATAGTCTTTGACAAGGTCTTGGGTTGTATGTAATAACACTTTCATCCTTTGTAAGATTATCTTCTCAAAACATATAATGTTTTCAGTAGTTAATTTTTTTTTATTTCCCTAATGTAGTTATCTGAGTATGTATACAGACTTATTTAAAGATAAGTCCTTCTGAACTAATAATGCATTTAGACCATGGAAGATATTGTATGGGGTTTTCTTATCTCACAGTGGATGTTGAATGATGGAAGGTTATATTTGTATATACTGCCTCACTTGGATCTTGTAAAGGCATAAATACTGCTTATACTACAGTAGATGCCACTGTTACTTGCTTAACAATTTATTAAACAGAGCAAATAGAAACATGCATACTTTTTTAAAATCAGAAAATAAAATACAAATAAGGTGTAATTAGCGCATCATTAGTAGTTTGGTGATAGATTTAACCAATTGAAAACCAAGTTCTTTATAGAAATGTTTTATCTTTTTCAGTATGTCATCAGAGCTCCTTTTATGAGACAGTATGTTTCTTCTGTAAAGTCACTTTGAGCACTAAGCCTACACTGGGCCATGGCTGCTAAGGGAAGTAGAATTAGGTTCTTGCAAGCCTCCTGTTCTGGCATTGTAGTCAGACTGTTAATACAGCATCATGAGTGTTTCTGTTTAAAGAAGTCTTACTTCACATGTGTTTTTGATTCATTAACCTTGATCTCACTGCCAACCATACTCCTATTCTGGAATGTAAATTATCAAACTTGTATTTTCTCTAAGTACCTAAGGCACATCAGAGCCTCGTGTCCTCATGAACTTTAGACAACAGTAGCACTTCATTCTTATTGTGGGGTCCACTTTAGTAAAATTATCAACAAGAGGCACAACGATACATAAAATGTACTGTGAAATAATCACTTCTTTGTATTGTGATGGCTACAAGTGACGTAGAGCTAGCTCAGCTTCAGCTGGTGACATGCAGAACACGCAGCTCACACTGCGGCTGTCTAAGTGACCACAGAGAGTCATCTCAAGCTTAGAAATCACATTTTTGCAAGCAGGTATGTTCACAAGTATGAAATCTGCAAATGGCCAAAACCGGCTTTCTTTTTAAGTATTTAACTTTTAAATATTAAAATACCACCAGTCTGAAAGCACTGGTGGCATGTTTTCCTCCCTAGACTTAAAAATGCAGTACCTTATCTGTTAAAGACTTTGGTAAAGGTGCAAGAATATTTATAAACTTGTTTTCTTCATGTTTATATAGGAAGTAGACTTGATACGGAGTCAAGTACAACAGCTAATCTCCCTTCCCATGTGGATGGGCTTACAACCTGTAAGTATTTAGCTGCAGAATCTCATGTATATATACAAATTAGGAGATACTGATTTTAGACTATGTCGTTTTAATATGGATTTAAATGTACTAAGTAAAAATCTTTCCTGCTTAGAAAATTTCTTATAAATATAGTTTTTAGTTTTAATATTTTATGTGTATCCTAATATATGTTTTACCTAATTTCTGTATTTTAAGTTGAAAAACGATACTATCTGTTGTATTTGTAGAGAAAGTGGTATAATTTAGCAATGTATAGATACTGTCCTTATGTATGTCTTTGGCTAAGACTAAATCGAACTTGAGTTTTTTTATTTCCAGTGATTAGAATGTATATACAGTTATAGAAGGCCTGAATTATTTTTAATGTTAATGATTTATATTTTTTCAGCAAGTCTTATTAGATAATACCTGATTAGCATATCTTAAGAAGTCATATTAAAACAGTATGCTCTCATCAGGCTGGCCAGGAGAAGCTGGAGGATTTTTACAAGTTGGAGGCCATCCTGGTCAGTTCAGTACCAACATCCTCTCTCAAAAGTCAGCTGGTACTGTAGCTCATTTGAATGCCCTAGATTCAACCCCCAGGACCAATGAAATATTACTATGATGACTGCTACTATTATGTATTATATAATGACTACTAAATACTACTGTGACTACTGATATTGTGCATTATTATATAATTATATCTTATAATGTTAAAATTCTCAAATTTCAATGTAACGCTTTTTTCAGAATTCTGTTTCCTGCATACATGAGTTTTTGCACATCCAATTTTTCACTTCCTCAGTGTGTTAATGGAAGAAAAACGTGATAAATAGAAGTAATTGATACTGGATAAAATGTAATAGATGTCAGATAATATGCTGATAGGACATGGTATTTCCTTATTTACTTTTGGTAGTTCTTTTATATTTATTGTTTAATACTTATAGTTTCAGACTTAAGCAATTACACTTACAAGAAATGGTTACATTTTGCAGACTTAAATCCTTAATTTTAGAAATAAAACTGATCATTGAGTTCAGCATTTTGATTATAAAAGCTCTTTTCTGCCAACGACTTTTCATGAACCACTTAGCAGTTGACCCCGAGTGTTACTTGGGCAGCACATTTGTTTACTCATTGACTGTTCCTATGCATTGCTCAGGCAGGTGTCATGTCAGCCAGCCAGTTCTTGTACTGAATAAATTTTATCAAATTGTCATTTTTGTATTTCCTATTATCTTACAAAACTTAATGAAAAAATGCACAATTTTTGGTCATCCTGTATTTAAATAATTGAACTATAAGAGATTCTAGAGTTAGAAAAAAAAAAGAGATTCTAGAGTTAGAAATGCATTTTTTTATTTTTTATTTGAGACAGGATCTTGCTTTGTAGTTCAGGCTGGCCCTGAGCTCACTATGCAGCCCAGACAAGCCTGGAACTCAGCAATCCTCCTGCCTCTACCTCCTGAGTGCTGGGATTATAGGTTTAAGCCACCAAGTCTGGCATTTGTGGTATGTGGTACTGATTGCTGGTGGGTGTGAGCCACTGCACCCAGTATTGTTGTATGTGGTTACCAGATTGAACCAGGGACCTTGCGCTTACCAGGCAGGTGCCGAAACCACTAAGCTAAATCTCCGGTCCTAGAGTTAGAAATTTTTAAGAATATAATTATTAATATTTTAGTTTTCAAGGTTTGTCTTATTGCTTACATTGTTTTACATTCTATATTATAAAATCTAGTAGTCAATCTAATCTTTGTCCTTGGAAATATTGAGATTGCCAACAGTTCAATATCACATCTCTCTTATCCAGGCACGATTAGAATTAGAATTAAAAAAGACTCCCAAGCTGAGGAAATTCTGGAATTTGATTAAAAAGAATGATGAAAAGATGAACCCAGAAGCAAGAGAACAGTATGTTGGCAAACCTTTATTCTTCTTCAGCTTCTGCGCTGGGCTATGGGTCTTAGACAGCTTTGTGATTTGTTGCTTTCTTTTGTATAGTGTTTAACCCTAATAAAATAATAATGAGTGCTTTCACTTAGACTGCTACAGGAGTATTTTTTACAGAGCAGTAAAGGCAAGGCCACAACATCACTGTGCTTTTCCTTTTCTCCATATCAGTGATAAATGTTATTTTCTCCTTTTCTGTTTTCTACAGTCTATACCTCATGGAGGTTTCTCAGTTTTTTCCATAGTCTTCCATCTATCAGTACAACATTTTTTTCTTACTCTTTCATTTTTAGCAGTAAGTTTTATACCCCCTCACCTTTGTTCATTTACTCAAACCTGTTTATTTTGCCAGTTACTATTCTTGGCCTTGTGATACAGCAAAAAACAAAAGGAATTCCTGCTTTTGTAGAACATACTCTAGTTGGAAAAGACAGAGGTGAACAGATGGATTATAGAGTATATTAAGGCTGATGCATGCGGAGGAAGAAGTAAATCAAATACAGAGATTAAAGGAGTGATCAGTGAGACACACAACCATCAAATTCATGTCCAGAATTTTAGACCTAAGTTTTATACAAAAGTTGATTCTTTCATCATGCATCAGGGCATGATGAAATGTTTTTTAAAAGACTATTTTGACTATGTTAAATGTTTTTGTCAACATGAAATTTTACTGTGCACAAGTTCAGGCATCAGCTTTATTTTACGGTTATTTCTAGTAGTCATCTTTGCTTCTGCTGGGATCAAAGTCCATGGTGGCATTCATTTCATGGAGCAGAGACTGTTTGGACATGGAGGAAGTACTTTCTAGCTTGCAGATACTTGTTTCTTTTTCTTTGACACTAACTGAGCTATATTCTTACTGACTCCATGGCTTTTCCAGCATAATACTTTTCCTCCATTTTGAGTCCCTCTTTCCCATTACCTTCAATTTTCGATTTTCTGCCCATTGTGCACATTTGTTTGCAAGCACAGTACACACAGGCTCAGAACCTACTCACTATGGCCCTTTGATGACTTCCCGTCTTAGTTTTCTTTCACTTAAGAGAATAGCTTATTACTGCCTTTCCTTCAAATCTTGTAACTGCCACTTGAATTTTTGTTCCCACTTTGCTCACCTACCTGAAATTACTCTTTTTGACCTTACCAGTCCCTCTATCATTTCATGCTTTGAGACTTCCGTGCATCTGTTTCATTTCATTTTCTTTGACTTTCGTTTGACTCTGTTGGATATACTCCATTTCTTGTATGTCCTTCTTCCTTTAACAACTTTAGCTTCTTCTCCTTTTGGATTTGTTTATTTTTTTGTATCTCTTCCCTGGGTCCTAAGTTCAAGGTATCCGTATATCACAAGGATTTGTCTTTTACTGCCTTCCAGTTCCTTCTCCCCAAGTCCTCAGGGGTTTATGAGAAAACAAGTTAGGAAAAAACAAGTAATTTGCCTCAAAAAATGCAGTCTGTATGTATGGTAGAATTCTAATTTGGACCTAGTTCCTCTGTCTATAATTTTTTTTCTTTGACTACTTTCCAAGCAAGAAATTAGAATTTTGTGGTAAAGCAAAATTTTTCTTCCTCTTTCCCTACGTTCTGGGGAGTTCTCAGAGGAGTTTTTTGAGAGAGGGGGGGGGTGGGGAACGGGATGATCAGGCTTAAGTTTTAGAGCAGTGTCTCTGGAAGCTGCAGTTTTTAGATGGGCAAGACTGAAGGCAGGGATGGAAAGTAGCTGTAGCTCTTGTGCAAGAAGCCATGATAATTGGAACACAGTGGCATTGGAGGCAACGGGGGAACAGGGAACTAACTGTTCAACACGTACTGGCAAACTGTTGACTGAGATTGGTAATAAATAATTTCCCGGTGAGATGATGAGGCAGTGAGACCTTCACCAAGCTGGGCCTGGCAGTAAAGACAGTGGTTGCAGCTCTGCGGTGCCAAGTGGTACTGTTGAGCTGGAGATTGAGGTTGTGGGAAATGTCAGTGCTACATGCGTAGGTATATGTAGTTCGTAATTGACACCAGGAGTGTGGGTGAGATCTCTAGTTCATAAACTGTGACGGGCCCAGGGCTAGAGGACACACGGGAGTGCTGCCTGGAGTTAGCCCCTGATTCCCAAAGGAGGAACTGAAGAGCTCTTGTCAGTGAGATGCCACTGGGAGTAAGAGTAAGATGCCAGGGCCAGGATCCTGGCGTCCAAGTAGGACCAGGCTGGTCTTAATTTCTAGCTCCATGACACCTCTTCATACCCTTCTAGCTAACATCTTGGCACCTTGATTATATTTAAAAAATGGTGTCTTTGCAGTATTTAAATGCTTTTTTAAAAAAGAAACCTTTCTGTTACCTCAATGTAATTTAGTCCTAAATATCTCTTGTTCTGATGCCATTTTTTGATCATACACCTCCTTCCTTTGTACTTTTACTCAGATGAGTGTCATGGTCTTAAATTGAGCACAACCTAAATATTTCCGTTATCTTTTAAACTTACCTTTTTGTCTGATTTCTCTTAATCTTCTCTATCATTTGGACCTGAAAAACCCTAAATCTCTGACTGGCTGTTTAAGCAATGGGCAGTCGACTCACCCTTTGTCCTTTGCCTCTTCTGTTCCCACTGTCATAATTTAGGCTGTGACAGCCTCTTGACTGAACTGCTACAGCAATATAGTTTAAGTAGCCTTTGTCATAGAAAGCTATGTTTATTCTGTTATATTCCTATTCTGAAGCTTTTAGTGGTTTCTTTGTCCCCATAGAATAGATTCTAAACTTCTTTACAATGACTTTCAAAAACGTCCAGCTATTTTTGTGACCCACACATTGCTGTATTCTTTTAGTCAGTGTTTCTTCAAGATTTCTCCCCTAAGTCCTTTCTACCTCCCCCTCCACTTGATAAATATTAGTCATCCAAACACTTCCAGACCACCTCCATCAGACCACAGTTTTTTCTTCTGAACACCTAGAACATACCACCTATCGCAGTTTTTATAGTTGTTTAGAGACTAGATTCTAAAATCAGGCTTAACTAGATTCCATATTCCCTGTTTTGTGTGACTTGGGGCAAGTTTACTTTCCTGCTTTCTAGGGAACTATAGGGTAATACCCGAGCAGTAGGACCTATTTCATAGGACAGTAATTAGTCGTAAATGAAATAACTCACATGAAATCCTTAAGACAGCATAGATCATGACAGAGTGAGTCCTCAGATAATGTGAGGCAGCTTTATTAATTGCTTGTTAGCTTGTGTCACTCATTATCTGTATGTAACAGGATTTATCACTTTCAGAAGAATTGAATTGTTCCTCTCCTTTGTGTGTCTACCAGAATCGGCATAATCACGTGCTATCATCCAACTTGTGATGTGTTTGTTGACTAATTGCTGCATCTTAAATTAGGAATGAGTAGAAAATTACTTTTTAAAGTAACCTTTACTCTGCAGCCATTGTACTGTATTGTATTTGGTACCTTAACATGCAAAAGTATAAAGTTGCCTATCTCAGCCTAACGTACATTGTGTTAGGTTTTTAGTGTGACTGGAGAAATAAAAGAAATTCTGAAATATCCTTTTGTAGACCTGAGCTTGAAATTACAGGTGAAAACTGCAGTAACAGAAGAAATCATTTGTTTTTTGGCTTAGGCTGGTAATGAGAATATTCCCTTCTTCATTTAGCGCTGTGTTCACTCAGTGGAACTGTGAGTTCAAGTTATGGTCCCATAAGTGGATCATTTGAACAATGTGAGAAAGGCTTGTGCAACATACATGGTTTACAACAGTTTCTCAAAAACACTTTGGTCTATGTTCTTTGATTTTTAGGGCCTATCAAGAAAGAAGATTTCTTTCACAACTCATCCAGAAGTTTATCTCTGTGCTGAAATCAGTCCCACTCTCCGGTAACTGTCTTCTTTACTCAGCTCATTTGTGAGAGAGAGAAAGAGAGGGAGGGAGGGAGGGAAGAAAGGAGGGAGAGTGAATGTCTGTGTGTATTTGGAGAGGGCACGAGGCAGCAAATTAGGTAGGTACCATAGTGGTCAGCTCACCTAATGATGGCTCAGACTTGTAAGTTAAGGAAGGAGAGGACTTGCCAAATAGAGAAAGATCAGGATGACGTTGCTTGACAGTTCAGAAGATGTAGAATCTAGAGTGAACCCTAAATGTTTTGCTTAAGTAGTTAAGTGAACAGAGTGATTTTTAATTCTACCACCAGAATGAGTAGCCTTTCTTTCTTTTTTTTCTTTTTTGAGACAAGGTCTCGCTTTGTAGTTCGGGCTGGCTCTGAGCTCACTATGTAGCCCAGGCAAGCTTTGAACTCAGCAATCCTCCTGTCTCTGCCTCCCGAATGCTGGGATTACAGGCATGAGCCACCATGCCTGGCTGAGTATCCTTTCTTTTTGTCATATTTCTCATCAGAACATGAGGACTCCCCTTGAAGGATGATTTTTAAAACATCAGCATGGTTATTAGAATGTTCATTTAGTTAGCACATATTTTTTGCATTTGCTTACTATATCCAGGTATCATGAAGGTGCTGTAAGGAACAGTGAACAAGACAATCACAAACCCTACTACTTATGGTTTATAATATAATATTAGTGTTTTCCTATGGTATCAAAGTATCAGAGATAAAGATAAAAGTTATTTTTGCCAGGTGTGGTGGCTCACACCACATCCCAGAACTCGGGAGGCAGAGGCAGGAGGATTGCTGAGTTTGAGGCTTGCCTGGGCTACATAGTGAGCTCAGAGCCACCCTGAACTATAAAAGCAAGACTACAAAATAAAATGATCCCCATTTATTGATAAAAATAGTACATACTATAGAGCATATACTCTATATATTCTTAGTATTATTAAGTATACATGATGCACACACATGTATTATATATCATTTTTATGATTTTTTATATCAGAGAATAGCTTTGTTTAAATAGAATTATCTACTAATCCTGACCCTCTAAACTGGAAGTTATAGCTCAGATTCAGTGAGGAATAGATACTAATGCTATAAATCTACTGTACTCAATTTGGAGCATTAAGCTACATGCATCACAGTATTCAAAAGATTGTGTATATTTATAATCTGAAGTTACAGAATATTGATTTTGAATCTTTCCATTAAGTACCTTAAATTTGAAAAGAGGACAAAATTGGGAGTTTGGACACAAAGAGTAGCAATAATACTTTGAACTACTAATGTCTGTAATAATCAGGGGCATGAAAATTACTATCTCTTGGGCTGGGGTTGTAGCTCAGTCACACCACTCCTTCTTGGCAAGCTCAAGGTTGTGAATTCAAGCCAAAGTACCAGGGGGGTGGGGGGAGATATTTCTAGTTATAGAATGTTTGTGAAAAGTCATCTGGATTTTAAAAATAGTTGTGAACATAGAGCCTGCAGTAATTTAACAATCTGTGAGGAGCTAGCTCTTGCTTCCATTGTTTATAGAAGAGTAATCTTGGACTCTAGTCTTGGACTCTAATCAAAATCTGTTATGTTGCTGGCAAAGAAGCCAAAAAGGTGCTGGAAGTAAATGTGTCAGTTCAAAGAGAATATGAAGACAGAGTAGTTAGGAAGCTAATTTTTAAAAGGAGGATGATAGTTTGATTTTATGGGCTCATGAAAAAACACAACCCCAGGCTGGAGATGTAGCTCAGTGGTTCCAGTGCCTGCCTAGCAAGCACAAGGTCCCTGGTTCGATCTGGTAACCACATACAACAATACCAGCCATGGTGACTCATACCCACTGGCAATCAGTACCACATACCACAGTGCCAGGCATGGTGGCTCAAGCCTGTAATCCCAGCACTCTGGAGGCAGAGGCAGGAGGATTGCTGAGTTTGAGGCTTGCTTGGGCTACATAGTGAGCTCAGGGCCAGCCTGGACTACAAAGCAAGACCCTGTCTCAAAAGAAACAAAAAACTGGGCCGGAGATTTAGCTCAGTGGTTCTGGCGCCTGCCTCACAAGCGCGAGGTCTTGAGTTCGATCCCGGTAACCACATACAATGCTGAGCGTGGTGACTCATGCCCACCAGCAATCAATACCACATACCACAGTGCTGGGCATGGTGCCTCACACCTATAATCCCAGCACTCGGAAGGCAGAGGCAGGAGGATTGCTGAGTTTGAGGCTTGTCTGGGCTACATAGTGAGCTGAGTGCCAGCCTGAACTACAAAGCAAGACCCTGTCTCAAAAAAAAAAAAAAAACATAACCTTGTCAGCTAGTATAAAAGAGGTCTGGGTAGGATGGTGTGAAATGTTAAGACTTCTGTCAGAAGGAGAGTGTTCCCTACTGTACACTTAAGAGATGAAAAATAAGGTATGGTATTAATGTCCAAAACAGGGACAGGGCTTCTAGGGTAAATGAACCCATCACCACTGCAGCAGCTACACACTACTCTTTGTTTTCCAATTTTATTTTATTTATTGAGTTTAGTTTAATCTATATCTTTTTTGGTACAGGGCATCGAACTCAGGACCTTGTACTTCTGAGACAGATGCTGTGCCACTGAGCTACATCCCCAGTCCTATTTTCTAATTTTACTTAACCCATTGGAAGTATTTTTTCAATGTGTCAATAATATCATAGAATAAAGTTGACTTATTTTTTGTAGTTTTGGGTAAAAATATTTTTTGACAGTTATGAAAATGAAGAATAGCAACAGGGGGCAAGCTAGAATAAGTTTAAGATTGTGCCTTTAAGTTCTTTTTAAATAGCTATGTGATCATGCACTGCATCAGAAAGCCTCAGCTCCTTTTCTAGATCTTGATTAGGTCATTTTCTTTGGTCCTCATTTTCTCCTTTGGAAAATGGTTGTCCCGAATAGTTGTGTGGAAAAGTCTTTTTCTCCTATTACATTTTGTTATTAATGTTATTTCAGGGTCTAGATTATGGATATCTGTTAACTAGAAAAGTTGCAGGAAAAAAATCCAAATCACATTTCTATATATTAATGTAGAATGTTTACACGTCTTTCTTCCCTTAAAACCTTCTGTTTTCCTGTATACTACAAATGATTACAAGACATTTGCAGGTCGCCTCTTGCAAGTTTGGCACTGGGTTAGTCACTGCTGAGAGCCTGGCTAAGCAGCAGGGACCCGAATGAAAATGACCTGTTTTAATTGTAACAGTCTTGGCAGGATGATTTTGTCTGGTAAATGGAAAACCATTTCCTGCCATTAGGAAAAAAAATTGTACTCTGAAAGTGCTTCATGGCAAAGGATTATAATTATTTAAAAACAAAAGTAAGTGTATTTTCCAAATAGTACATTTACTCATGAATAGTGTAAAATAAGATTGGGATTTAAAAACTATAGGACTCTGGAAAATGAGATATAAAAGGAAATCAGAAAGTGGAAAGATATCCCTTGTTCCTCGGTAGGGAGAACCAACATTGTCAAAATGGCTATACTCCCGCAACTACTATAAAAAGTAATTTTCTTTATATCATTGGCATTTCAATATAAAGTAAAACATATACTATAGGGAAAAAAACATATTGACCTCTACTTAGCTGGTGTGCATTTCTGCTATGCATTTTCTATGCACTTTAAAGATAGATTGAATAGATTGTAGCGTAGAACAGTTTTGGCGAACCTTTTGGAGCTTTGAATGGTAACAGCTGGCTGGGGCATGTGTGCATAGGTTGGTTATCACTGGCTTAGTGTGTGTGTGTGTGTGTGCATTTATATGAGTACTTACACAATGTGATGATACCAAGGAAAGTGGCACAAAGTCTGATATAAAACTACCTTCAGATTTATTTTTTAATCTTACATTTTTAAAAATGTTAATAAACATTTTAGTACAGGTTTTTAAAGTACAGGGTTTTAAAAGGTAACACTTTGCATATTGGAGTTTTAAAATCCATTTCTGACTGAGGCTAGATTTTTCATTTTGTCATATTTGTAAATCTAAACATTAGGGCATAGCTTGCTTTTTAAAAAATACATGTGATACAGCCAGAGATTTAGCTCAGTGGTTCCAGTGCCTACCTAGCAAGCACAAGGTCCCTGGTTCAATCCCCGGTAACCACACAGAACAATACTGGGCATGGTGGATCATGCCCACTGGCAGTCAGTACCACATACTACAGATGCTGGGCTTGGTGGCTCAACCCTATAATCCCAGCACTCAGGAGACAGAGGCAGGAGGATTGCCGAGTTTGAGGCTTGCCTGGGGTACATAGAGTGCTCAGGGCCATCCTGAACTATAAAGCGAGACCCGGTCTCAAAAAAAAAAAAAAAGGTGAGATCCATGCTTTAAATGATAGTCCAATTACAATGAGTCTGAAGTAAGTGATTTTATTCAAATTATTAAATTACTATGAGATATAAGAAATAGCACACAAAATAGCTTAATGAATTTTTAATGTGTTTCTCATGTTTAGAACCTGTCACTATGGACAAAGTTCATTACTGTGAACGATTCATTGAACTTATGATTGACCTGGAGGTAAGAAATATTTAGTAACTCCATATGTCATCATTGAGAATGAGATGAAGCATTGAAATCTTGATCAGCTCAAACTGGAATTAGTTTGTACCTATTTCAACATGGCTTACAGTGAAGAAAGTCACAAGTTTATTGTCCCTTCAAATTTTGAGTTGACTATCCCACTTCAGCTTCTGATTATGGTCAGTTTTTTTGTTTGTTTTGTTTTGAGACAGGGTCTCGCTTTGTAGTTCAGGCTGGCACTGAGCTCACTATGTAGCCCAGGCAAGCCTGGAACTCAGCAATCCTCCTGCCTCTGCCTCCCGAGTGCTGGGATTACAGGCGTGAGCCACCACGCCCGGCAATGGTCAATTTTTTAAATTAAGATTTTCAAAGATTTCATAGTATTAGGTACCAGATTTGATTAAAAAGTTTAGATAGAGCTGATGTAGTTCATGTTTAATCTTTTTCCTTTCCTTTCCCTCTGTCATATGAGAAATTCAAAGAAAATCTGACCTTTATTTTGAAGTGAATATTGGAGCATGGGACCAGAAGTCTTTCATGATACCCTGATGTGTTTTCCAGCTCTGCCAGAACTGGATTTATATCTGCAATATGTAGGATTTCAGAAACTTCACCTGTGAAATGAGGATATTTCCAAGCTGTCAGTCTTCAGAGTTTTTTTATTATCTTCTGACTGTCACAAAGGATGTGGGGAAAGGGGATATAGATGGAAGCCTCTGCTTCTGGGGCCTCCTCCCTGTTGTTTCAGAGGGCTTCACTTTTGAATGTGCATACAATAAATGCTAGGATTTCCCATAGGGTTTTATTGGAAACTACTAGTTGAGATCACCTGTGAGTCTCTCCTGTGCTAGACATTTTTAAATTTTATCTTTAAATTTTTCTTACCATAACTTTTTAAAATATTGCCACTGAGTTTATTTGCAACATGGCCCACCCTTTACTTTCATATATTGTGTCTTGGCAGAGACTGGAGGGCACTTCCTGTTAAATAGTCATTCCATTTCCAGTTAAATAGTCAGTAGACTGCACCTCTCCCTGGAGAGAGTCCATGGAGAATGATCGCCATGTTTATCTTTCTCTAGGCCCTGCTCCCCACGAGACGCTGGTTTAATACTATCCTGGATGACTCCCATCTTTTGGTTCACTGCTACCTTTCCAATCTGGTTCACAGAGAAGAGGATGGGCACCTTTTTTCCCAGGTGAGCACTGATGGGTATAAAAACTGACTCACTGTTTCTCAGTTGATCTTTGCTGTGCAACTGCTGAGTGTCCAGCATGACCCAGAGTACATTTTTCTGAATATCAAATTGGGTGATGTGAATTTCTTATTAGTTATCTTAAGCAGGTCTTACTATATAAAATGAATGCGTTTTTGTACATTTGGCCTCTGCAAATTATACATTTTAACCTTGTGCTATCTGTATGTGGTTTTATTATTGAACTGCATTATAGTGTTGATATAGTGTTCACATAGTAGGAGTTTTAAAAAAATTGACAATCATTTAAGCTTTACAACATGTTGTTTTGAGATGCAAACATATCATGAAATCATAACCACAGTCAAGCTAACATGTCCCTTACTTCGTGTGCTTATAGCCCTTAATCTCCTCTATGTAGAAACAGCACAAGTCAAGAAATACTCTTAAAAAGAAATGTGCTTTGAACCTAACTTCTGGAGGCCTTCAAGTGCTTCAGTGATCACCATTTTAAACAACTTTCTTAAACCTCTAGACATTCATCTTGAAAATAAAAAGTTGGCCATGTCAGATGCACTGTTCTGTACCTTGTTGGCGCGCTTAACAGAGCGCAGTGGTCAACACTTTGCCTCCAGTCCGTATCGGTAGCATCTCGATTCTGATATAACTGACTCTTTGCCTTGTGCCTCTGTGACCCCAGTTCCTTCTTCTCGTCTAACAGTAGTTTTCCCTCCCTCTTGGATGTGATCCTTTTTAGATTCCACAATCTAGGGAAAGTGTGTATCAAATTGGCAGGGCGATTTTATCTGGTAAATGGTAGGTCATTTCCTGGCATTAGGAAGGAAAACGAGTACATTATATTAAATAGTATAATATCAGATCAGGATTTAAAAAATAATTTATCAGATCTGATGCTTTTTTATTTCACTTGATGTGATGATCTCCAGTCCGCCTGTTTTCCTGACATGAGTAGGCCCCCTGGGTTACGGGCCATCATTTCAAGTGAACAGTGTCCTGTCCTTCCATCATGTCACAGTGACCGGGCACCGATAGCATGGAAGTGTGTGTGCACCTTCCCAGCCCACTGAGGAGGAAAGTAGATGCGCTTGGTGTGTTGCTGTTAGTAGGAAGGCAAATAGTATTAAAATATTGCGTTTCCACTGGTGTCACAGGAAAGGAAATGTGTAACATTTTGGAATTCTTGTCTTTCAATGAGATCCTAACTGGATACAATTTCTGTGAACACATACTCTTATCTGTAAGCATTCTTCTTTTTCACATTCTCTTTTGAGATTTCTCTCCATTGATTGCTATCTGTATCAGCATATATAAAAATTGTAATATCTGATCTGACATCCATTTGAACTAAAAATAATAAAGATTTGGGACGAATGCAGCGAACAGCCTGTGTTGATGCTACTGGCCCATGGGGAAAGTAGAGCCTCCATGGCAGTAGGAAATAAGCTAAAGGCTTGATGACCAGGGAGACTGCTGGGAGCAATGCGTACCTTACTGATGTACTCTGATAGTGACCACACACAGAAAAGGGCACTTCCAATAACAGGTTTCCAGACTCTCATTCGGCAAATCTAAGGGAAGTAAAAGACCTATGAGTTCCTTCTGTGGTATAGTTTTAGAATTTTGCAGTAATGTTACTAGATTTTTTTAAATTGAAATATTAGTCCTCTTTGGCTTATTTTAATTTTTTTATAGCATTGGGCTTGGTGTTGAAATTCTGTGTGGAAGTAGACTGTGAACAGTGTATTAGACTGAACATACTTTTTAATGTAAATGAAACACAGATATGTCTGAAATAATTGTTGTACTTTTACATAGTTTTTCAGACCTCTGAGGAAGTACCTGTATGAACTTGTTTATTATTTTTATGTTTTTCTGGTCTTCTGTTCACATTGTATATTGATTTCAATGTCTCCTTACAGCTTTTGGACATGCTGAAGTTCTATACTGGTTTTGAAATTAATGACCAGACCGGGAATGCTCTGACAGAGAATGAGATGACCACAATTCACTATGACAGAATTACTTCTTTACAGGTAATCAAAGTGCCTAACAGCCTTTTCTTGTGCCCCTAGGATTGGGTCATACTGTGATTAGGTTTCATATAGATGCAGAGAAAAAGAGGTATTAATTTAATAGTATTTTCAATGTCAGTTTCTTTATCTTCAACTTTTAAAATGTTTCTAATTCTGAATTGAGGATAAGTTACTCTAAAGAGCTTGAATCTATATACTAATATTTGACACTCAGAAATATTAATTACTGGGCCAATTCAGTACATTTAAATTCTATAGTTCCTATTCTCAGGTTTATTTTATATCTCCAGGTATTGAAAGTGTTTCAGTATCTGGCAAGAGGTATGTATTTTGCATATTTTAAGATTTAAAAAATAATGGGAATGAAATTTACCAAAAATAGCTTAGAGGGCCGGAGGGTTAGCTCAGTGGTTCTGGCGCCTGCCTTGCAAGCGCAAGGTCCTGAGTTCGATCCCCGGTAACCACATATAATGCTGGGCGTGGAGACACGCCCACCAACAATCAACACCGCATACCACAATGCCGGACGTGGTGGCTCACGCCTGTAATCCCAGCACTTGGGAGGCAGGGACAGGAAGATTGCTGAGTTCGCGGCGGCCTGCCTGGGCACCATAGTGAGCTCAGGGCCAGCCTGAACTACAAAGCGAGACCCTGTCTCAAAAAGCAAAAAAGAAAAACAAAAAAATAGCTTAGATGTATCAAAGTTACTTTTGTTTTCTATTACTAAAGTATGTCTTACTTGAGTTTCATCTTGTCTGATGGCAGAAGGAAACTTTTATTTGTTAATTTAAAATAAGCTTTTGTTTTGTTTTGTTTTGTTTTTGAGACAGGGTCTCGCTTTGTAGTTCAGGCTGGCTTTGAGCTCACTATGTAGCCCAGGCAAGCCTCGAACTCAGCAATCCTCCTGTCTCTGCCTCCCGAGTGCTGGGATTACAGGCATGAGCCACCACGCCCAGCACTAAGCTTTTTTTTTTTAATTAAGAATTTTTTTGTGGGTAAGAGTCATAATTAAGTTCAGACTGTATTTTATAATCATTTGTTACCTCAGGGAGTCTCTGTCTCCCTTTTCTTTCACCAGTGGCACTGGGATGTACATGGAGACCGTTAATTTTTGGAAGGAGAAATGAGCTCAGATGTGTTTCCTGTTTTCCCAGAGCACTGTTTTTTTGTCCTTCTCTCTGCTTGTGCTCACGAAGTGATGACAGCTAGTGTGATGTGCAGCCTGTTCATTGGTCAGGCAGAGTATAATAATGTATTTCCACCACTGACAGAGGCTCCCTTTTTGTCTTGACATGGCCAATGCTCTTGTGAACACCAACCCTCTCTGTGTCTGATTTAAGCCCTTCACTCTCACACCAGCTGGCAGACTCTTATTTCCATGTGTTTGCATTAACCCCATGTCAATGTCTCCCGTAGCCTTTGTGACTACGGTGATGTCATAAACTGAGCACACTTCTGGGCCTGCTGTGAGGGTATCAAAGAAGACTGATGCTCTGGGACCAGATCCCCATAGTGTTGCTACCTCTTTCTTGCTGCTTGTCCTATGTTGATTTGTCTTCACTTCTCAGAATCCCAAACAGAAGCAGGGTCAAAGATACTGTTCTTCTCCTCTTCGGTTCTCTGTCCAGTGGGAATCCCCCTGGGGACCCTTAGTCTTGTTAGGCCACTTCTTGATAATAAAACACTTGGGTTTTTTCTGTCACTTCAGTGAAGCTAGTACCCGTGGCTTTCTCATATATGTTTCAAGTTGGTTTCAAGTTAGACACTGACCCTTTTCTACTAGAATAGTTTGGTTTTTTCCTCACTGTGGTACTGCCTCCAGCTGAAGAAGGCAGAGCTCACATAGAGGTACATAAAGGAGTAGCACATTATACTTTGTAAAGTACTACTTCTCTTACATAGCATGTAAATTGCCGATATTTATAATAATATATAAACATTAATTATTGGTATCACCTGCTGTTCCTTTCTAGAGAGCTGCTTTTGCGCATTTCCCTGAACTCTATGACTTTGCCCTCTCCAATGTGGCAGAGGTAGATACTCGAGAATCACTGGTCAAGTTTTTTGGACCTCTTAGGTAAGACAACATGGGAGAAAAGCTATGTGCTCCTGTGGGATCATGCTCCTTGGGATTTGCTGGTCTTCGTAGCTTTCATTTGTTTTTGCACTACTGATTGCATAGTCCTGTGGCTTCACTCTGAAACTAGTGCTGCATTTTGGTATCTTTGAGTCACTCAAATATAATCACCCAATTTTTTTCCTTTTTAGGGAGGGAAAATTTATATTTTTTACAACGTGTGTCATTTTATTAGATCTTAAATTTTTCATAGAGTAGACATTAAGCTGGTCAGCCCCATCAGTCATAAGCAATAGAACAGAAACCAGTAAAGGTTTATCATATGTGATTTTAGGAGTATGACTTAGGAAAAATGCTAAAATTTGTACAATTAGTAATACTCTCTCCCACTTAGTTAACTGGTAATAGACTTTTTGAAAATAGTTAATAGCCTATGTTTATGTCAGAGGCACTCTGCAAAGTGTTTAGTCCCCAAAACATTCCTATTAGGAGCAGGTACCGTTTTACAAGAAAGGTACCTGGGGCATAGAAGAGGGAAGTCTTAGGTTACACAGCAAGCAAGGGGCAGAGATAGGATTCGAACCTGGCTGATCTAACTTTTATCAGTTTGCTCCATCATCTTCCAGCTGTCTTCAACTCTTAGAAGCAATTGTTGAGTTCATTTTTATTTGAAGTGAAACAAGCTATACTTTAAGATCTAAGGGTTATAGTTGCTCGTATCCTTGACAAGTGTCAAAATTGCTCATAGCTTTTCTTCTATAAATAATTCTAATAGGAGGAATGCAGTAGTATGATATTAGGAGTTAAATTTGCTTTTCTCATCTCTGGGTTTGCTGATACCTATCTATCTCCTTTGGTAAAGTAGCTGTTCAAAATTTTTGCCATTTCTTTATTAAAATTTTCTTGTTCTCACTAAGTTGGACACTCTTCTTTTTGTCAGAGAAATGAAAAATCAATATTTTCTTCCAGTTTGTGGCTAGACTTTTCTTTCTCCTAATGTTTTTTAAAGAGCATTTATAAATTTGGATAAAGGCCTTTTTTTCGTATTCTGCACTAGTATCTATAGAAATGTCAAAAACCACAGTCACCAAAATGTTCTCATATAAATTTTAGTTTTGATTGAAGTGTATTATTCATTCTGAATTAATTTGTATATATGATGCTACTAGAGGTCAAAGGGTCATACTTTGTTTATATATATCCCATATCTGCAATACCACTGTTGAAAAATGCAGAGGAAGACAATACAGATTTTTCTGCCTTTAGATTGACAAAACTTTAAAACTAGTTTACTTAGTGTTGGCAGGGAGAAAAGTAAACCATCATTTTTTTGTTGTGATAGAGGTAAATTGTTACAATCTTCTCTGAAGGAATATGTAGGATTAGAAGTAGCTCTTCTGGCTCCAGGACTAAGTATAAAACAGTTTTATATAAAGGTATAAAAGGGTTATAGTTTAGCTATATTTTAGTGCCCTTGTTTAGATCTTGATAATCAAAGCTCAGGGATTGGAAGCCTCAGCTCTGTGCTTGCGCAGCAAGGGATGGAACCTCACTGGGGGCGTGGCCTTGGGGCGTTGTGTGTGGGGGGTTCGTGTGTGGCCTTGGCAGGAGCGTTAGGAACCTGGCCCCTCATTCCTCCCCCTCCTTCCCAGTTTCTCCTTTGCTTCTTCTTCTCCCTCTCGGTTTCTCCCACTCCCATACCTGCTGTTCTTGCTGACCTCTGTGAGGTGAACAGCATCTTCCACCATGCATTTCTGCCATGATGCAATGTTGTGCCATAGGCCCCAAAGCAACTGGGCCAACCAGCTATGGACTGACACCTTTCAGACTTAGCCAAAAGAAGTTGCTCATCTCTAAGTGACTTAATCTCAGGAATTTGTTAAAGGTAGAAAGGTAATTAACACAGAGGCTCATGGGAGGATACTGGGAATCGAACTTAGGGCCTTACTGCTGAGCTATATCCCTGGCTAGAATTCTTGATAAGAGTCAAAAGTTTAAAGATACATCAATAGGAGAGCAATTCAAAAATAGTATGGAACTCTGTATAGTTCCTGAAAGAGTGAAATATATCTAGTTATTATAAGAAATGGAATTAGATTCTTATATGAAAATGAACAGCCTTACCAGCCTCAGTTTGTTTCACTTCAAGTAGACAATAAGCTGTATAATTCTCCTAGGTAGCGAGAATTGAAAATAGAATAAACACCTTGGAAAAATTTGACTTTTTCTTTTAATCATGAACTTTACTATGTGGTTGACCACATATATATATATGTATGTATGTATGTATGTATGTATATGTATATATACATATGTATATATGGTATATTAAATAGTAGTTTTATTCATGATTGTCAAAAAGTAGTATGTATTGCAAATACATAAATTTCCTTCAGCCGATGAATGGACTTTGTTATATCCATGTAAGGGCGCACTGCCAAGCATTATACAGGAGCAAAGTTCACTCTTCACAACATCAGTACATTTCAGGTACATCATGCAGGCAGTGCCAGAAAGCTACCATGGTATGATCCGTTTATTTGACCTTCCAGCAAAGGTAAAATTACAGAGATTAAAAGTAGATGAGCAGTTGCCTGGAGCTAGAAGGGAGAAGAGCCTTTAAAATGACTAGAATTTTGCTGGGCGTGGTGGCTCACGCCCGTAATGCCAGCACCCGGGAGGCAGAGACAGGAGGATTGCTGAGTTCGCGGTTTGCCTGGGCTACATAGTGAGCTCAGGGCCAGCCTGAACTACAAAGTGAGACCCTGTCTCAAAAACAAAACAAAACGAAAAAGACTAGAATTTTGAGTTTAAGCAGTAGAAAGTGGTCAAATTCAGAATAGTTAATGCAGGTGTTTTTTTTTAATTTTAATTTTTTTTACTTGAAAGTTCAGATTTTATCATTGGCAATACTTTTTACGCGAGAGCAAATATGCATAGTTCATCGTTATTTCAAGTGAAACTTTTGCAGAAAGTATGTATTTTCTATTTTGTCATACAGACTTCTTTAAAAGATGAATATTCAGAACTACAAGCTTAATAGGCTACAAGTTTTAAGGCTTCACTAAGGACATTCTTAAACAAAGCTGACTGTTTTAGAATAATATATGCAAGTGACAAATTCCTGACTGCTATCATAGACTCGTGCCACCCTTGCTTTTGTATTATCACAGTGTGAATGTTAAATGCAGTGAAAAAATAATATTAAAAAGTATATCCTTGCAGATACCTTTGAAAGATTTCAAGGAAATCAGATGCCATCACAGGTTTAGAGAAAGTCGTTGAAAACTATGTGCTGAAAGCTTTTCATTGCTAGTTTTTAATGTTTGCTTCCCATATCATGGGGATTAAATTAACCTTTTAGGTACCTGTAAAAATGTTTCAGAAGTGAATAAAAGTCTCTGTTCTTCATTCTGCAGTTCAAACACTCTCCACCAGGTGGCATCATACCTCTGCTTGTTGCCAACTCTTCCTAAAAGTGAAGACACATCTTTTGATAAAGAATTTCTTCTAGAATTGCTGGTAAATATTAATTTTCATTGAATTTCTCATGTGGTTTTCTTTACTTTTTTTAATCATTCATAACAAATTGGGTTGTTAGAGATTATTTCTAAACAAAAGTTTGGATAGTTTATTATGTTTTTGGAATTCTATTTGATTTTTGTCTGATTTGGTTTTTTTCAACTCTTGAATTTCTTCTGCCACATTTTCCATCTCATAAAATGGCTTTGTGGAAAGAATTCATAAAGTTAAGTTTATGAGCAACTTGCGTGTCAAACACTGGATTCATGCATCAGGGAAACAGGTAGTTGACACTATTCCTGTCTCCTAAAATATTGTAATTAAACACATAGAGCATATAAGGGAATATACACTCATATAGTTTATTTTTTAAATGATCATTTATATATAGTGCTTTGAATATTAGGTCATGCCTTTGTCACTAGAAAGTCTCAGAGAAGTTAAAAATATGCACTGACATGGGCCAGAGGGTTATCTCAGTGGTTCTGGTGCCTGCCTCGCAAGCGCAAGGTCCTGAGTTCGATCCCCGGTAACCACATGCAGTGCTGGGCGTGGAGACTCACCAACAATCAACACCGCATACCACAGTGCCGGGTATGGTGGCTCATGCCTGTAATCCCAGCATTTGGGAGGCAGAGGCAGGAAGATTGCTGAGTTCGAGGCTTGCCTAGGCTACATAGTGAGCTCAGAGCCAGCCTGAAGTACACAGCGAGACCCTGTCTCAAAAAAAAAAAAAAAAAAATATGCACTGACTTGTCTGAAAATTAATATCTTCCAAGAGGTATAGAGATTCCCGCTGACAGTGTAATAATGCATGCCTCCCTAAGCTGAAAGCCTTGTGTGTTATGGTTCTTCTTGGTTTTGCCAGTTTAATGGGTTAAAAAAAAAAAGTACCCTCCTTTAATCTGTTGTTTCTAGACTATTGTTAGATTCAGTAGGTTTTCATAAAACTAGATTTTTGCATCTACATAAACATATACCATGTTAATGTGTGTATATATTTTTCTTACAAATATAGTTCCATCTTACATATAGTTTTATGACTTATTTTCTAAGCTAATCATTTTAATATAAGATGTAAAAACCTAACCCCTGACTGTAGGGAAGGCAATGGTATGCTGATTTGAGAGACAGAGACAAGAACCTGTAGCAGGTGTTTAAAAGCTTAGTGGCAGGTGTTCAGGTATCATTTGGAGAGTAATTGCTTGGCAGCATTTTCAGTTATAGAAAGTTCCATGAAAACTCTGAAGAGGCTACTATCTTTGCCTTTCTTTATACAAGTTATTTTTTTTTTAACCCTTGACTTCATGTTCTTTCTGAAAATTACTTTTGCTGTATCTGGCAAAATAAAATTTCTCATAAAGTTAGGTTTTGGGGATTAATGATAAATCTTCTCTAAGAAGAGAAATGCAGATTTTGTTTCCCCTAATAAGTTTTTTAATAGAAAATAAGTTTGAGTATAAAGTTAGACTCTTGTAACTGAAATTTTATTCTTAAAATATAACTAGTTATGCCAAAAGAAAGTAATTTTTAAGATGCAATGTTAGCTTTTCAGTGATGTATATTAGCTTTTCTAGCGTTCCTAAAGTTGTCCCTCAGTTTTGGTTTCTTGTGACAGCTAAAGTGTGATTAAAAAGCTGAAGGATACATATTACTTAGGTATCACAGTACATTTATTTATTTATTTATTTATTTATTTATTTATTTATTTATTTATTTTTGAGATAGGGTCTTGTTTTGTATTCAGACTGACCCTGAACTCACTGTGTAGCCCTGCCTAGTCTCGAACTCACAGCAGTCCTCCCGCCTGTGCCTCCCGAGTGTTGGGATTGCAGGTATGAGCCAACACACCTGGTATTGTGGTGTGTGGTACCTGGAATTGAATTTGGGACCTTGTGCTTGCCAGGGAGACGCCAGAAACACTGAGCTAAATCCCTAGCCCCATAGTACTTTTATTTCTGAGATAATGCTGCACACAAATGAATAAATTCTTCAAATATTTATTATTTTATCATTCTTAATTAGGAAGCAAAATATTCTTACATTTAAATGACTGATTCAACTACATAGAGTTTGTCAGTGAAGGGAAAATGGCAGTCATTTATCCTCCCACCTCTCACAAGGGAGAAGAAGGCTGAGATTGGGGGATCGATACATTTTCCCAAATTGTGCAGCTACTTCGTATAAGAGTGAAAACTAATATAAGATTAGAGGCTTGCATTTTTTTCTCACATTGATTAGTACTGAGTGCTGAAGGTTTTTTTTTTTTTTTTTGAGACTCACTTTGTAGTTCAGGCTGGCCCTGAGCTTACTATGTAGCCCAGGCAAGCCTCCAACTCAGCAATCCTCCTGCCTCTGCCTCCTGAGTTGCTGGGATCACAGGCGTGAGCCACCACACCCAGCACTGTGGTATGTGGTATTGATTGCTGGTGGGCATGAGTCACCATGCCCAACACTGTATGTGGTTACCGGCATCAAACTCAAGACCTTGCGCTTTCGAGGCAGGCATCGGAACCACTGAGCTAAATCTCCGGCCCCCATTGTGCTAAAGGTTTTAAGCAGAATTTGCCAGAACTTTGACACTTTTTTATAATATTCTCTTTTATTTTTATGAGACCTTGAGAGATGAGTGGTACTTCATCTATTTTGCCAAAACAGAAACTAAAGTTAGGATGGTTGAAGTAGCTTAGCAGCTTTTACATTACTCATACAGAGGAGTGAGGGTCAGAACTCAGTTATTCATTTCTGAAGCACATCACTACTAATATCTCTTTTATATTTGATTAAATGAGAAAGGAAAAAAAATCATGTGAAAGTGCTGTAATCACTGAAGGGCGTGAACCTTCTCATCTCATACTTTGTGGTCAGTTTCTCTGTAAATCACTTAGGACCGAATAAGCACACACTTACTATCTGTGTGAACTTGTTTTTCTTCTAGGTATCTCGTCATGAACGTCGCATTTCTCAGATTCAACAATTGAACCAGATGCCTTTGTATCCAACTGAGAAAATCATATGGGATGAAAATATTGTCCCAACTGAATACTATTCTGGAGAAGGTACAGTAAAGAACACGGGGTTCAGGTGTAATGTGAAACTTAATGTAGAATTCATCAGGTATCATTGGAAATGTAGTGAAGTCAATAGTACAGTCAGAGTTTTCTGGTAGCCTGTAGTTCACTGTTAGACTCTAGGAAAGAGTATTTTGCATACTTAGCATTAGGCTTTTTACTAAATTTAAACTATACTGTGATGTGTATATCATCTGCATAAAATGTGACTATAGGACACTGTTTTAAGGACACAGCACATGTCGCTTTCATTGTGTCATTGGTGAGCCACGTTTGACAAAGCTCTATTTTTCAAAGCCTTTCTGGAGGTTCTGTTCAGTTCTTTGTTAAGCCATGTAACAAGCAACAAAATACATTATCATTATTTGATAATAACCTTTAGTTTTGATCTAGAGTGATAAAGCCTCTCATTCTCCTTTCTGCTTCACCAGAGTTTATTCTAAGTCCTGCTTGCTCAGCTTCTGAGGACAAGTGTTTCCCACACTGCATACATGCGGTAGTGCATTCTGCCATAACTCGAGGGCATATTTCCAGAGATACTCCAGAGAATTTTAAACACTGGCATCGGTGTTAGAAGAAATGCAACTGTTTTAAAGAAATCACAGCTTCCAGCCCTGGTACACTTACTTAAAAGAAAAAAAATTGCTTTCGAGTCCTAGCCTTGAAACATAACTCCAACTAAACCAGTGTACTTATTCTGCTAGATTTTGCAATAGGCAATCTTCATATCTTTTTATATCCTTACAGTGGTTAATATAATTTTTCTCTTCTAGGGATACACACATAGGTGATAAAATTGTAAGGAACTGGATGGAGCTCTAGTGGTTGCTATAAAAGTCCTGAAATAGTTCCTTTTGGGCAGAGGAAGGAGCTGTAACTGGGAAGGGGCTCTGGGGAGAGTCCTAGAGAGCTGACAAGTCGTTACAGACTTTTTTTTTTTTTTTTAATATCTTTTACTGGTGTGTTTCCTCCCATCTGCTCGCCTTTCCCTTCTTTTGAAGAATATGGGCTGTTCAGCCTGCAGCTTCCCATGGAATAGATTTTTCTTCAGCTCCTGGTTTTCCCTAGAAATGGCACCTGGGTGTGGGCCCTTCCTCAGACTGAGGTCCCCTCTGGTGAGACTCTTGGTGGTGGTGCTTCTTAGGAGCACACGGGGTCCACTTCGCTCTCTCTCATGATGTTAGAAGTAACTGGTACATTGGTACAACTTGATTTTACTGATTCAGTGAAGGTTGCAAAATGGTGACACTTTGATTCAGCCCTTTAGGAAAATACATTTATCAAAAAAGATACTTTTCTTAGCCTCTGGTCTTGAAGAAACTCCATTAAATTACAAGTCAAGTTTGCTAATATAAATTATGTAAATTTTTGCCTAGTGTTTTTTACCTTTTAGTTCTTTCATTATTGCTTTGTTAGCGCAGCTAAGGATCATGCAAACATAATTTGCCAGTAAAATTTTGTGGGAGTTCTTTCTTCCTCTTCTGGGTGATAGGTCTGTGCAGGGCTCGACTGCTTAATTATCCAAGAAAAATAGCATTAGGGAGGAAAATGGGAAGAATATTGTTCAGTAACATAGTCAGAAAAGAGAAGTTTCAATAACATGTAAACAGTGCTTTGTCCTTAAAATCTAAACTGAAGATAAGTTCAGAGTGCACAGCGGTCACTGGAAATCTGTTCATATAATGGTCTACCCTAGTATTCATGGTAAATTTTATCATGAGCTAAGTTTATGGTATTATTACTTTAAGACCGGCAAATATAAATTAAGTTTTGATAAAAGAAGACTCTCTTAGTTTTGTTTTGTTTTTAAGACAAGGTTTAGTCTGGCTTTGAATTCACTGTGTAGCCCAGGTTGGCCTGGAACTCACAGCAATCCTCCTGCCTCAGCTTCCCAAGTGTTGGGGTTACAGGCATGTGCTGCCTTGCCTGCCCATAGCTTGATATTGCACTACCTTAAGTATCTTGGATATTTTTAAGAAGCATTGTTTGCATACACATCACTGATATGCTGATTAAACAGGATATTAAATTCATCCTCCACCCAGAGTGCTTTATAGGTAGCCTTTGTTAACCTGGTTTGCATTTCTGTGTGAAAAGAAAAACAAGAGTTTAATCAAATACATTGCATTTCAGACATCATTAGGTTCTAACAACATTTGTGGTGGTGTATCTTTTTTTTTAAATACTTCAGTCAGAGCCGGAGGGTTAGCTCAGTGGTTCCAGCGCCTGCCTCGCAAGCACAAGGTCCTAAGTTTGATCCCCAGTAACCACATATAGTTCTGGGTGTGGAGACTCATGCCCACCAGCAATCAGTACCACATACCACAGAGCCGGGCATGGTGGCCCACGCCTGTCATCCCAGCACTCGGGAGGCAGAGGCAGGAGGATTGCTGAGTTCGAGGCTTGCCTGGGCTACATAGTGAGCTCAGGGCCAGCCTGAACTACAAAGCGAGACCCTGTCTCAAAAAAAAAAAAAAAAAAACTTCAATCAGATGACAGGTTAAGAATAATTCAAATGTGGATCTATTTTCCTTTTCAGGGTGCCTTGCTCTCCCCAAATTAAATTTGCAGTTTTTGACTCTTCATGACTACCTCCTAAGGAATTTTAATCTCTTCCGACTGGAATCAACTTACGAAATCAGGCAAGACATAGAGGACAGCGTCAGCCGAATGAAGCCATGGTCAGTAAAGTGGCTCACGGTAATGAAGAGATGTGCACAGTGGCTGACATGGTCCTGTCAGAAAATCTGTGATATATTTAAAAATAACCCGTTTGTCATGAAAATGCCTTCCAGGAGATATTTCCTCTTTGAGAATTTCTATAATGTGAGTTAAAATGTATCATTTCTGAGTACTTGTTGGTGGGGCTGGTATGTGAGGATGAGGGAGAAGAGCACAGGGAAGGCTGGGCCGGACCCCGGTGGGAAGGTCAAGAGGGACGGTGTTCGTCCTCTACTGGGGTGAGAGAGAGTTTTCAGTCCTGGGTGAAACTTCCGTCGTCGAAGGGTCTTCCTCTGCCCAGCCACCTGCAGGCCTGTTGCCAGGGGTTTCGCTCAGCGTCTCTGGCAACCAGCAGGGTGAGGAGTGTTGCAAACAGCACAGGACTAGGCTCACTGGAAAATCTCCTCCGGCCCTGCAAGCGTGGAGTACCTGGGCAACACCAGCTCAGCCAAGGACACGTAGTTATTTGACAAACACTTGTGTTTAAACTTGACTCCGCACCCCAGCTGTTAGATCCTGTCTGCAGTTTGTTTAACTAGGAAAATTCTCAGTCTGGTTTTGGCGGCTGGCTCTGGATTATGGAGGTTTTTTGGCTTTGTTTTTTGAGGCACCATCTTGCTGTGTTGTTCAGGCTGGCCTTGAACTCCACCTGTGTCAGCCCTCCAGGCCCTAAGGTCACCCGGGCCATAACACCCCGTCTGGCTGCATTATGAATTTGTGAAGTATAATTTTAGTTTTTCAGGTATGACCGACTTGGATAACTGCTTTTTATTCACTATCTCTTTGACATAAATGACATGAAATAGATGGACGTAAGTCAAATAGATAACAAGTATGAGAAGTGAGATTTAGGAAAATTAATTTTCCTATGATATAGTCATACCATACACATAAACACAGCTATACTGCCTTGAAAATGAGACGGTTGCTGTGTGGAGTGTGAGCTGATTCAGGTACCTTCCAGACTTCTCTCTTTACTAATTACAGAGCTCCCATGTACACTGTAATTAGGAGCTCTTGTTCTCACTTCCATATTTTATTTTATACAGAGTCCTATTTTTTAATTATTATTATGTGAAAAGTTATTCTGGGTCAGACTATAAAACACAGCACCGAGTATTTTTGACTTAATGATCAGTTGAGTCAGTAAGCAGGCTAGCACTATGAAATTTGTGCCCCCACTGGCTGCTCGTCCCTGCCCACAGCTCCGCTGAAATCCTTGCCCATTGTTCAGGCTCTGCGGGAGAGCCTGCTCGGAACTTCCTGGAGTTTATGATTACCTTGAGTATGTGTGCTTAGATTTAGGACCTAATTTTGGCCACTTCACAAAATATGGATTTAATAACTAGAGCTCAACAAGTAGAATTCACTTATATTTATGTAAATGCTTAGTAAAACAAGAATACTTGGAATTCCTAGGGCCTCTTAATAGAGGAAAGTTTTTAATTGCATCATTTTTTGTTAAGAGAAAGAGTATGTCCCTTTTTGAAGTTAATTCCCTTACATTTGTAGCAATAAATATTTTCTAAATTTACTTTCCCAATGCCCACCTTAGAAAACTTAAAAAACTATGAGATTGAAAAAAGGGGCCAGTCCAGGTAGGAAGACACTGAGGTATTTTTACTCACTGTATTTCTGATGCTCAGGAGTTCAGGATGTTGACACCTTGGGTAGCAGTCGGTGTATTAAAATTTTCTGTGTTTCAAGTGAATTTTACAGGGAATAAGAGTAAGGGGAATAGATTTGTGGCTCCCTGGGTATGTGAACAGGAAAGATCTTTTAAAAGAAGTATAGAAATGTTCTAAAAATGGGACTGTGGTGATAATGTATGTCTGTAAATTTTTTCAATAGAACCCTTGCACCTGTATTGTAATGAATAAATTTTATGGTAGTGAAGCTATAAAAAAACCGGAACAACTGCTAGAAACTTATTTAAGAAGGGCTTATACAACCCTTCCCTTCTATACAACCCAAGCCTTTTAGAAATAGTTCCAGTGTTAAGTCACTAGATTCAAGCTTTTTTCTCTTTCAAGTTTTTTGTTGAGACAAAGCCTTTACATTGGATATACTATTATTTTTATTAGTAAGTTACCTCTGGCTTTTTTGTGTGTGTGTGGTATCGGGGATTAAATTCATAACCTTGCACTTGCAATAGAGGCAGGAGCACCCCTGAGCTAAATCTCTGCCCCACCTCTGGCGATTTTTGAAGGTCATCACAGTTTTTACGTTAGAGATTTCTCAAATACATTGTTTAATGTGAAAACTAAACCAGAAGTTAGACTAACACAAGAAAGAATGCATATTTGGATGGTAGTGGCTCTAGTTTTCACAGTTAGCTTGTTTTTTCCTCTAGTCTATGACTACGGTTTTTTTTAAAAATGTGTTTAAAGCAGCTTATAGAAATACATTGTAGAAGATAAAAATAGTAGCAATTGAGACTATCTTATCAAGAGGGGAAGGTAAGAAAATAAAATTCAATAAAGCTGTTCATCAGAAAGAAAGGAGAGAAACAGAAGCTGAAAGTGTTCACTACGAATAGATTTGCCCTGCAAGAAATGCTAAGAGGATTTCTTCAAGCTGAAATGAAGGGATCCCAAATACTAACAGAGAAATCCTAACTAGCTAGAGTAGTCTTCATCAAGATCAAAGCAGAAGCCTCACACTTCCTGATTTCAAATATTATAAAGCTTCTATAATCAAAACAGCTATAGACAAAAAAAAAAAAAATCAAATAAGAAAAGAGAGCCCAGGTATAAACTCAGACATGTACACTCTACTAATCCTAGATACATGCTAAGAATACATAAGGGTAGTTTGTTCTAATAAATGGTATTGGGAAAAAGGATATCTGCATGCAAAAAAAATGAAGGTTGGAACCTTAACTTATGCCATACTCAAAAGTGAACCGAAAACTTAAACGTGGGGCCTGAAACTGTAGAAACCCCCTCAAAGAAAACATAGGAAAAAAGTTCAAGGACATTGATCTTAGCAATGATTTTTGTATATAATACTAAAGGTATAGGGAACAAAAGCAAAAAATAAATAAATTGAGACTATATCAAAGTATAAAGTCTGTATACAGCAGAAGGAACAACAAAATTAAAAGGCAGCTGAATGGAATGGGAGAAAATATTTCCAACCCTGTTATCAATAATGAGTTTATGCTCAAAATATATAAGGAATTCATACAATTCCATAGAAAAAAAGATAACCCAAATTATTAAAAATGACAGAGGGATCTGTAAGAGACATTTTTCCAAGGAAGTTACACAAATGGCTAACCAGTGTAGAGATAGTATAGTATCAGTCATACTTGGGTCTCAAAATCAGATTCTTACCTCCTATCTGTTAGGATGGCTGTTAGCAAAACATCAAAATGCAGATGTTGGCAGGGATGAGGAGAAAGGGACCCTTATGCCCTGTGTTTAGGAATGTAAATTAGTACAGCTATTACTGAAAGCCATATAGATTCCTGAAAAATTTAAAATTGAACAGTATGACCTAGCAGTCTGATGTTTGTGTGTGTGTGTTCATGTATGTATATGTATAACGGAAATAAGATCACTGTCCCAAAGAGTCTCGTGTTCATTAAGTCTCTATTCACAATAGCAGAGTATGGAAATAACCCATTTCTGAATAATAAAGACAATGTGAAAATGTAATGTAAATGTTTGCACAAACTGTAGAACATACTAAAAGCCTTAAAAATGAGGGGAATCCGACCATATTTTTGTAACATGGGTGGACCTGGAATGCATTGTACTGATTGAAGTAAGCCAGATACTGGGAGAAAAATACTGATGATTTGTATGTTACCTAAGGAATCTGAAAAGTTTGAGCACAGAAGCAAAGTAGAAGGGTGGCCCTGAGGGATGAGTGTGACGGTGGTGACAGAGTATGGACTCGGAGTTACATGATGTGTAAGTCTGGGAACTTAATGTCCAGAGTAGTTACTACAGTTAATATATACTTGGAGTCTACTGAAAGAGTGGACCTATGGGAGGAATTGGAAGAACATTCTCATGGTATCAAAATAGTCACTGTGTGGTGATGGATATATTAGTCACCTTGCTTTTGCAATGTGCATGTGCATCAAAACCTCGCATACTCCTTACGTATGTGTAATTATTTTCTGTCAGTCATACCTTACTAAAGCAGAAATTAAATTGTGTTAGATTATTTTTCTCTTTGAGAAATTGACAGACTTCCAGAGTGTTTTTATATACATAGATTTATATTTTTATTTTCAGTGGTGAAGAGATATACTTCTGGTTCCTTTTCATTTCTGAACTGTATTTGTTTATTTCATACTATCATACATGTCCCCTGTATATTGACCTAGGTTTTTTGTTTTGTATTGTTTTGGTTTTTTTTCTTTTTTAGCTTAGAAGTAAGAGTTACTAATGTTAGGATTTAAGTACTAGTTAAATATGTATTCTTAGGAGTTTTACCTGAGTAAAAATAAATTATCTTGTGTGAATAATCGTGCGTGCGCTTCGGTCTCCAGGCAGTCTGAATATGGTGGTGTGGTGCTCGGTGGCTGGGCACGGATGGCCCAGCCTATTGTGGCTTTCACTGTCGTAGAGGTCGCCAAACCCAACATAGGTGAAAACTGGCCCACCCGAGTTCGTGCAGATGTCACCATCAACCTGAATGTCCGAGATCACATCAAAGATGAATGGGAGGGTGAGTGTATTTCATGAAATGAAGTCAACATTGGCCTCTTTAGTGTATAGATTTTCCAGTCTGAGCAGATTTACTTTATTAAATGTTACTCTCTTAAACTTTTATTAAATTCTACCCTTATAATTAGATTTAAAGAGTAGGAATTATCTTTCTGGTTATTAGTATTAGAAATACCAAGAATCATTCAAAAATATTTTAATGAAAAGCATAAAATCGCATGGCTGGAGCCGGAGATTTAGCTCAGTGGTTCCAGCGCCTGCCTCACAAGTGCAGGGTCCTGAGTTCAATACCCAGTAACCACATACAATGCTGGGCATGGTGGCTCACGCCTGTAATCCCAGCACTCGGAAGGCAGAGACAGGAGGATTGCTGAGTTCGAGGCTTGCCTGGACTACATAGTGAGCTCAGGGCCAGCCTGAACTACAAAGCGAGACCCTATCACCAAAAAATAAATAAATAAATAGAAATTTGCATGGCTGTCAGACATATTTTGAAATTACAATTTGCATAGCTGAAAGGAAGCCATTTTAAAGCGTAAATTTAGTAAGAAAATTTTTCTGGATTTGTAAGATCAGTGTAAAAAAAATAACAGCAGTGTTCAATGAAGAAAGGGGGAAGCACACACACAACTTGGACTCAAATTCTAACCATATTTGGTATTTACAAAAGATAAAAGTGAAGAACATAGAGATGTATATGCTTCAAGGACAATAAAGACCAATAAAAGAATTTGGGGAAAGGAGGCATGATAACTACTCAGAAGGGAATAATTTATGTTTGCCAAAGGAAATCAAAGAGTCATTGAAATCAGTTTTATTCATGGGTACATAACAATTGTAGAGAAATTAAACTGGCTACTTTCTGTATTTTCTTATTTTTGACACCTTGCACCAAACCTAAAGACCAAGGAACTGACCCTTAAGATCTAGATCACCCCAGTCTTTAGGGTGCAGCACAGTTGCTTTTCCCCTTTGTGTACTCTGCTCTCATTACAGAAACCAAGATGTGACCCTCCTTTGTGCAGTTTTAGCACCCAGCGTATACAAGAAGGTATTTCTGTATTTTTTTATTAGGCAGGATTTTAGGAATGAGAATTCTGTGTCAGTTTTTTTCAGAAGCAAGTATGTGCCCAGTTATGAAGTCAAAGAGAGTTAAACCATGGCTAACGCCTATGCCAGAAATGGCACATAAGCTGATTTGCAGTTGGCACTCAGATGTTTTTGCCCCAGCTGTCTGAGAGCCTTGCTCGCTGCCCTCTTTGTGAGAAACAACCAGTGGGTTTAATCTCCTGCTACCTTCTCTGCATGCCGGAAGGAAAGTGATAGCCCCTCAGAGATCCGTTTCCAGAAATTAACTGCTCTCAATATAGCTACAACCATCGAGAGCATATATATTTATCCGAGAATTCTGAAGGCATCTAGCAGCGAAGTCAGCCCAATGTTTAATGCTCTGGTGCTGCTCTGGTGGATGTGGCTTTGTGATAGATTGTTTTGTGACTCCTGTATCCTTGAGAGAGTTCCAGTCTGTTGCAACACACTTCTAGAATAACGTGCATCATTATTGCTGACCCTGTAGCCAGACATTATATTGATGGAGATGGTCCTGTTTTGACTACCATGTTTTGAAACTTAAGGATGTGTTAAACACTGCTTCACACAGGGAGCAAGCGACTGAGGTGACTTGCTGGGCACTCCCCAAAACAGAAGTGGTTGGAAATTGTTGGAGACCTTTGATAGGAACGTGTAGGTGGCTGGTGATGGGTCTGCTTCATGGTGTTAAGGAGGAAAGGGTGCTTTACCTGAAGCTCCTATTGTTTTGCAGGCTGCTGTCAGAGACAGAGATACTTGGTTTTGGTTTTGGAGAACAGGATTTCACCTGTAGCCAGATGGGCCTGACGGTGCAGCTCAGGCTGGCTCTGAGCTTGTCCTGGACTCCGAGTGCTGGCCAGTGTGCACCACTGCATCCAGCTCACTTCTCTGTCTTCCTCCTCTTCTTCTTTTCCTTTCCTTTCCCTTTTCCCTCTCCTTTCTTCTCTGCTCCTCCTTTTCTTTCTCCTTTCTGTCTTTGTGCATCTTTATCCCTCTCTGTCTTTCTTTGATGGACCAGATAGAGAGCATCAAGGTAGGGAACCACTCATCTTGGGGTGAGTGATTCACACTATGGGAGCTGGTGGGCAGAGAAGTGGTTTTTCACAGGCCGGGCCTAGATTTTGCCCTGTGTTGATTGCAGCTGGTGATCAAATAGAAAGTGGGAACAAAACGAGAAAGGTTTTATGAACAATTAATATCACATAAAAATAGAGGATAGTTTTGAAAATAGCATCCCTCTTGTCCCTTCAAGAAGATTTGAGGCTCCCACAAGTCCTCATCTTCTCTGTCAGCCCCATTTAACATTAGAGGAACGAGAGCTGGGTGTGGTGGTGTGCACCGGTGGGCCCAGCTCCTGTGAGGCTGAGCTGGGATCACCAAACCTCCGAAGCTTGAAATAAGTCTGGAAAGCAGAGCAGGATTCCATGCGGGGAAGCGAATGAAGGAGAGCATGCCAGAGTGAATTCTGGGCCCTGCTTGGGAAGCACAGCCTGGAAAGAGTTGGCACAAGTCACTAGAAAATGAGAGTTGAGTTCATTGTAATAGAGGTTTCAGAAGATGTGAATCTAAGATGTCTTACTACATAACAGTCTGCTTTAGGAGAGAATGGATGATCATCCCTTGGTAATGCCAAAAAGTGATAGTGGGAAGGTTTGCTCCGGGCCACGTCTTTGGCTCCAAGGCCACTTTTCTCCATGGCTTAGATGTTTTGATGCGTTATGCAGATTAGAATGTGTATAAAAGTGTAATTTAGACAGCAGAACAATTCCCGTTAGTTCTTATTGCCTCCCTGTTTCTTTGTATGGAATTTTATTATTATGAATGAGAGATACTTTAGCTTTACCCACACTAATGCAACTATAAATAATAACAAAGCATAATGGCTCTCATGCTGTTAGTCCTATTCATTTCACTTAGTTGTTTATCTCGCTACTAATATAAACAAGCAGACTGTTTAAATTTTAACTATACAAAAACTAATAAAAAATGGTCAGAAAAGAAATGAAGATTAAGTTTACGACATATGCCATGGAGGTTCATTTTAATGTTCCTTGTCTTCCAGAATCTGTGCTTTTAACAGAACTGGGAAGCCAGTTGACTCCATTCTTTAATTTGTTGTGGAAAAAAGCTTTGGACTTTGACATTCACTTATAAAAATCTTCACTACTTGCCAGAGCATCTATTCAGAGATGATATATGTGAAAAGTACTGTTGTGCCTGATGGATTATTTGTATGTTTCAGTGAAATACAATTAGGCTGTGTTTGGAATGGCAGTGATAGATGGCTTACACTAGTATTAGAAAGCTGTTAAATATGCTATAGATGAATTATATGCCTGCCATACTTTTGGTTGCTTATTAAGATTGTTAAAAATGAGAATGATGATACGTATCCAATTTTGGAGCTGTAGCTTGACTTGGAAGGTTATTCAGGAATGAGTTCGTGACATAAAAGTTTCTAATTCTAGCATTAAAAAAACATTTTTATTGTAATTACTGCCATGATGTACTGAATACTAAAGATGATAGGGAAACCTGTAATTATGTAATGTAAATATAATCATTGGTCTACCTGATATTTAAAATTTTTATATCTGTTTCTTAGAAGAGATTGAATTTGCCAATGAAGTATTGAAAACCATGAATTTCTAATAAATGAAAATTTATTGTGTTTTATCAGGTCTTCGTAAACATGATGTGTGCTTTTTGATTACGGTACGTCCCACAAAACCTTATGGTACTAAATTTGACCGCAGGAGACCTTTTATTGAGCAAGTTGGCCTGGTTTACGTCAGAGGCTGTGAAATCCAGGGCATGCTGGATGATAAAGGGCGTGTCATCGAAGATGGTATGATCCTCTCTGTATTTGAGGATGTGTGTGTAAAGAATGATACATTTCTTTGCCTCTTTTCCTTCTTTGCTTCTCAGTAAAATCTTTTAGTTTTACATACTAAATCAACACGAGATTATGTACAAAATATGTGTAAGGTACCTACTTCATATAGATAAAAGTTGTGTGTTAGCTGTACTGAAGAACTACATTGTACCTCATAAATGTATGCAGTTGTTATATGGGAATTAAAGATTTTTTTAATAAAGCTTCTATGTTACTTATTGGAAAGAACATGGTACTAGAAATTACCTTTATTCCCATCTCTTTATGATTGTTTTTAAAAACTCTAAACATTTTCTTTTTTTCTGGTTGTTTAAACTGCTCTTTGTGTTCCATGGTATATTTATCTAATTTTTTCAGAAGCTTTACTGTATTGTTTCATTCTGAATGTGGCTCTCAAATAGGGAAAACCGTGCTTTGCATCTGGGAATGATATTTAGCCTGTCTGGTACCTGGGCAGGTGGTTAATGCCAAGGCTGTTGGTGTGGTGTTTCAGGAGTCCTTCATGCCACACACCCATTTACAAGTGTCTTATAGATGAAAGTGCCCTGCCTGAGATCCCACAGTCACCCCCATTTAAAAACTGCTTTATGGAATAAGCCGTTCTTGAATTTTTATGCCTATGACTGATTATGCCTTTGAAATTCTTTATACTGTTGACCTGATTTGTTTCCTAAAACTTGTAAAATTAAAACTGCATTTATGGCTAGGTTACTAAATGTGGTTACTAAATGTCCCTCAAAACTTGAATCGGTTCCTAGCACCTGTGATTCTGAGACCACACCATTGGTAAACCACTGATGGTTAGTTTGTTCCTCTCTAGAATAAAAGGAGATAGGAGAAGGGAATGGTGGCAGGCTAGAAATGTCAGACTGCAACAGGGACAAGAAAAAAGCATCTGGGGTTTCAGTCTTCAGTGTTTCTGTGCATGTGAGGTTTCTTTTCATGCCTATGATAGCTGGTGGCATGTGACGAGCTGGGAAGAACACATGACAGGTTAAATCAAATAGACTCTGCCTTCTAAAGGTGTCCTAAAGTGCCTATATTATTTAATTAGCAAAAACTTATTAAGTATTTACTCTATGTAAGGCATTAGTAAGACCTCTGAGTGACTGCAAATGAGAACTTTCTTTGAACTTTAAGAGTTTTTTTGTTAATTGTGGGTATGCTGTTCGTGGAACTCCGTCTAAACCTTTATGACTTAGAAGAAGTAGTAAGATTTAGAGAAAGGAGAAATGCTTTCTGCTTCCTGGAATTTAAGTGTATAAAAAGAGGGCAATCAGGCAGGAGGATTGCTGAGTTCAAGGCTTGCCTGGGCTACAATAGTGAGCTCAGGGTCCCCTGAACTACAAAGCGAGACCCTGTCTCAAAAAAACAAACAAAAAAGAGGGCATTCTATTGAGGAGGATGATCAGAGCCACCAGAAAAGAAATACTGATGATTTACTTCAATATTTGAAATATTTATATTTATTTTAACAAACCAAAATATCCAGGACCTGAGCCCAGACCCAATCTTAGAGGAGAATCAAGGACATTTCGAGTGTTTTTGGATCCAAACCAGTATCAGCAGGATATGACCAACACTATACAAAATGGAGCAGAAGATGTGTATGATACTTTCAATATAATTATGAGGAGAAAACCAAAAGAAAATAACTTTAAGGTAATTCTCAGGCCACATAACTGTAACTATGTATGTCTCATAATTTAAGTACTCTTAATCCATAAATACATATTATTGGTTAACAGATTTGTTAAGAAAATAGTAAGTTCTTGGGCCGGAGGGTTAGCTCAGTGGTTCCAGCGCCTGCCTCGCAAGAGCAAAGTCCTGAGTTCCATCCCCGGTAACCACATATAATGCTGGGCGTGGAGACACGCCCACCAACAATCAACACCGCATACCACAATGCCGGACGTGGTGGCTCACGCCTGTAATCCCAGCACTCGGGAGGCAGAGACAGGAGGATTGCTGAGTTCGCGGCAGCTTGCCTGGGCACCATAGTGAGCTCAGGGCCAGCCTGAACTACAAAGCCAGACCCTGTCTCAAAAAGCAAAAAAAAAAAAAAAAGAAAAGAAAATAGTAAGTTCTTTAATTTTTACACTAAATAATCCTCTTCACCTCATAGCATGTTGGTTATATATAAAAATTTAAGGAAATGTATTAACACTGAGGAGTTCTAGCATTTCATAGCGTCTAGGTTTTGTAGAGTGTGCCTCTCTTTCCTCTCCGCCCCACAGCACGGTGCTTTTCTATTTCCATCACACCCCCGGCTTCTTCTCCTTTTCTCTTTTTCAGCTTATAGCAGCTATCCTGATATATTTTTCTGTTGTGTAATAATCCCAGTCTTTGTGCATGGCATTCCCTCTACCTAGTTCCTTACCAGTTTTCTTCAGGTATTTGTTATTTTTCCCTTCATTCCCTATAATTCATTTTAATATGTAAGAGGAGCTTTCCCTGGCAAACCTAGGGAATTACATACTCCTTCACATCGTTCTCCTTCCAGTTAGCTCTATTCTTCCTCCAAATCCTTGTTATGCCTGATAGTTTTATATTCATTTATTTTGCTGCCACATTAGTTAGAAAATCTCTCAGCATATTCCTAAAACTGTTCCTGGTATGTAATATGTTCTTAATATTCATTGAGTGAATGAGTGGAGAAAGGGTGTTTCTAAGTTTTACAATGCTAAGGACAGGTTCACATCTCTTCAGTTTTTCCTAAGTACATTATCTGACTCATGTTATCAGAAACTACCAAAAATACCTATTCTCATTTATTTGGCAGTCTTATTTAGTTCCTGTGTGTGTCTGATGTGCTAAGTTATATGGGTTTGTTTTATTTTATGTTATTTTATTGAGACAAGGTCCCTGTGTAATTCTGGCTGACCTTGAATTTGCAGCAATTCTCCTGCCTCAGCCTCTGAGTGCTGAGGTTATAGATGGGCAACTCCACACTGTCCAGTGAGGTGTATAAACACGAGTAAGACTCAGTTTATACCTATAGGGAGCTTAGCTTACTAAGGGACCTTAGAAATATAAACAACTAACTACCGTGAAAAGTTAGAAGGTGCCAAAGCCATGAGAAAGGTGTGGTTCAAACTGTCAGGAGAAGCATTCGAAGTTCATAGGAAGCATCAGGTTCTAAGCCAAGAAAGAGTGAGTTAATTATATTTGGGAAACTAAGAGTACTACTCTTGGTAACTTTGGTATTGCCTAGTGTCTCTCTTTCCAGTTCATGTAGCCTTTTCTGTCTTTTTGTTTTGTTTTGTTTTGTTTTTCAGACAGAGTCTCACTTTGTAGTTCAGGTTGACCCTATACTCACTATGTAGCCCAGATAAGCCTTGAACTCAGCAGTCCTCCTGCCTCTGCCTCCAGAGTGTTAGGATTACTGGTATGAGCCACCATGCCCGGCATTGTGGTGTGTGGTACTGATTGCTGGTGGGCATGAGTCACCATACCTGGTATTGTTGTATGTGGTTACCGGGGGTCAAACCAGGGACCTTGGGTTTGCTAGGCAAGTGCTGGAACCACTGAGCTAAATCTCTGGTCCTACATAGCCTTTTCTGATCTAGTCTCTTTTACCTCTTGCCTGGGCAGTGGATAGGCTCCTCCTCCTTTTCCCTGTGCTTCTGGTCAGTCCCGTTTTTCATGCCCTTCTTCTCACAGGGTAACACTGATCATCATTGCTTCTCAGAACATATCTGTGACTTTCCATTGATGATGTGATAAATCGGAACTCTTCAGAAACCTCTAGCTAAGTCACAGTACCTTTCCTTCATGAAACCTTGCCTAAAGTTAGTCTCCCCAGTACTGTATGTAATTCACATATGCCATTCTGTGCTTTTTCAAACTTGAATTACGTAGTGTTTATGATTTTTAAAAATTAGTTGGCTCTTTTATTTTTTAAATGAATATCCTTGTGTCCTAATTTTCATATGTTGGATACATTACTATGTTAAAATGATTTTGGACAGTCCAAGAATTTGTCTTAGCTTTTTTTTTTTTTTTTTTTTTTTTTTTTTTTTTTTTTTTTTTTTTTTTTTTTTTTTTTTTTTTTTTTGAGACAGGGTCTCACTTTGTAGTTCAGGCTGGCCCTGAGCTCACTATGTAGCCCAGCCAAGCCTCAAACTCAGCAATCCTCCTGTCTCTACTTCCCGAGTGCTGGGATTACAGGCATGAGCCACCACGCCCAGCCCTGTGGTATGTGTTACTGATTGCTAGTGGGCATGAGTCACCATGCCCAACATTGTATGTGGTTACCCAGGATTGAACTCAGGACCTTGTGCTTGCAAAGCAGGTGTCGGAACCACTGAGCTAAATCTCTAGCCTTGTCTTAGCTTTTGATAATTCTTTTTCTCAGTGCATAGATTAAATACTATAATTAATTCATTGTATTCTTGAATGATGTTTTTATTCTAAAATTTTGATTATCTCTTCCATTTGTTTTTCTTTTATTTCATTTATTTTTTTCTTCAGTCATTTATTTTTTACTGCTTATCCTGATTTAGTATTTGAAAATTGTGACAGTTTCACAGTCGAGGCACGTAGGGGTTCCTGAAGTTCCTAAGAGCATTTTTCTTGAAGGGCTTGTTCTATAACGTTTCCTTGTTGGGTTGACACGAGTCTGAGTTTCATCCTGCAAGTGCTAACTTCATTTATGTCATTCTCTCTAAGTGAACCCTTGTTGGATAAACTGTTCCTGCTAAGTTTGGTCTTTTGTCTAACTCAGTGTATGGTATCAGCTGAAAATATAGCCGTTGAATCAGTCTAGCCAAGCACCTGTCAGCAGAAAATAGCTTCTTGCCCTGAAACACTTGGGAATTCTGGCTTAGCACAGCCAGCTCTGCATTCCAACAAAGTGCAAATGTTTGAGATGTCTTCTGACACAGGATTTTTCTGTCTTCTTACTGACAGGCTGTCCTGGAGACCATTCGGAACCTGATGAACACTGACTGTGTGGTACCTGATTGGCTTCATGATATCATTTTAGGTTATGGAGACCCAAGCAGTGCCCATTATTCAAAAATGCCCAATCAGATTGCCACCCTTGATTTCAATGACACATTTCTCTCCATTGAGCATTTGAAAGCCAGCTTTCCCGGCTATAACGTTAAGGTAACCGTGGATGATCCAGCACTGCAGATACCCCCATTCAGGTAAAGTTAGCCAGAGCTGCCCCTCTCAGGCCTCCTAAAGTTGGTCTGTGCCAGGCCTTTGGCGCTGCTGCTGAAGTGACTCTAGTGTTAGATCTGGATTCTGTCTTGCCAGTCCCTGTCTTCACCCTATAATAGCTGCTATAAGTTTGTTATATTTGAATCTGTTTCTAACTCATAGTGCCGAAGGTATTTTAAGACCATACTAAAAGTAACAATGTCATTCAAGGGATCATTGAGTGTTGTCTGAAAAGAATTTATATAAATATACTTGACTGACAGAGTATTTCTTTATAGCTATCTCATATGTAGTCTGATACATTTCCTAATTAATACACACAATCATATATTGTTGAACTTTATTATGATGTTGAGAAAAAAATTTTGTTCTCTTAAACTTGTGTGCATTTACAGATTTTAAATACAGGTTGAGTAATCTTTATTTAAAATGCTTGTGGCAAGAAGTATTTTAGGTGTTTGAGTTTTTAAGATTTTAGAATATTTGTTTAGACTTTGAGCATTCAGAAGTGAGCATTCCTTCTCCAAAATCCAAAACTTTTTTTAAGTGTCACCTTGACATTCAAAAATTTTCAGAGATGGGGCCTCTGGATTTTCAGACTTGGAAACCTCTGCTTAAAACGTGGGTGTACTAGAGCTCTGATTGGAAGAGCTGAGGACAAGCAGGGTAAAGTAGCTGAGGTAATTGGTCCATGTTCCCTGAATTCCTTCCTGGTGACGAGAGGCAGAGCCCTTGCTACCCACCCATGAGCGTGGCCTAATGCTTGTGTTTGTGCTGCAAATTAGGACGCACATCTTCCACTGATAGTTAAATACAAGTGTAATAACTTAACATATCAAAAAATACATCATTTACGACACGCAAACCTAGTGTCTTACATATTTTTTTAACTTTGTTACTGGCAAAGTCATTTTCCTACGCCATTATCTTGTAACCTCAACATGGTTTTGCAGATGCTTGCTCCTAACTCCTGGCATTTAGTGTACAGTTTGCCCGATGTAAACTGCTCATGTCACTGCTGAATGCTATGTCTATGGGCACCATGCGGGGACAGTGACATCATCTGTCAGGCCTCTCTGCCTTTTCCTGAACCGTTCCGTGTCCTACACTACAGCCGTTCACTCCCTAGCTGAACAAAGTTGGCTGGTGTCCCCACTGCCTACCGGGGAGGCTGACCTCTCGGCCTCTTTAGTTCTCAGCACTTTTAGGTACTCAGTGCTTTAACAGTATGTAGGGAAACATTTAAAAGTATACTTAGGGGGATTCATGTTTCCAGTTCAGCTTTCGGAAATTCCTTGATTTTTCTCAGGTGTCTGCAGAGAGTTGTCTTTGCACTCCAAGCAAGAAACCTGTGCTGTAAAAGCGTGATGTTCCAGAGGGGCCATGAGAAGCCCTGCCTGTTTCTAGACTGCGCGTACCTGGCCTCCACTGTCACTTTCTTTGGGATGTTGTCCTTTCCCACCCCTGCACATCTTGGTTCTTTGATTATCTTTCCTACCACCATTGTACAAAGTCTTGTATGATGAACTCACGAATAAAGTGCTTTTCAGTGCATGTGATGCAAGTATTTAGCTTTGACACCCCCATTAATTGGGTTTTTTTTTCCTCTAATCCTAAGATTTTTTTTTAAAGGCACTTGTAGATCTGTTTTTTTTTTTCCCAGAGTTCATATACAGACAGTGAGCTGCCCTCAGTCAAAATGTTTTTCATCTGTTCATTTTCCATACAGTATCATGTACAAGAGACTCGCTTAGTAAATCCTTCCTGATTGTTAAACATTTTGTTTTTGTAGGATTACTTTTCCAGTAAGAAGTGGAAAGGGAAAGAAAAGAAAAGATGCAGATGGGGAAGATGACGACACTGAAGAGTCAAAAACTTTAATTGTTGAACCTCATGTTATCCCTAATAGAGGTCCTTACCCTTATAACCAACCCAAACGGTAATTTGACTACTTCTTCTAGTGATTAATTTACTTTAATTTCAAACGGGTTAGAGAGGTTTTTAAATTGCCTGATCATTTTAGAACCTGAAGATACTTTCTATCTCTGAACCCTCTGTCCTCCTTCTTTCGACTGAGTAGCTCAGACATTTGAGACCATCCTGTACTTGTGACGTTTCAGAAAGAAACATCGTTAGGAACAAAGAGAGAATTTTGACAGGGCTGCCTCAGTGTGAGCAGAGTTCTTACTTTGTGACCCCATGTGACATGTAGCAGTCTCAAGTGTGCTGCATCCAAGGAGGTGGCATTGTGTATGGGAACCACAAAACTTGGAAAGACAAATGAGGTCTGGAATGAGCGAGCTACATTAAAAAAATAAGTGCTCAGTTGTTTCTGGGGGGAATGCAGAATAAAGACAGAAACATCCACAAAGGATGGGAGAGTAGGGGAGGTGCAGAACAGATGTTTAGACCTCTGGTCAGCACTGTCCAGATTTGTATTAAATCTCCTTTATATGCGTCTGTGATCAACTTTTTATTCTCCTATTTCTAGGAACACAATTCAGTTCACTCACACGCAGATAGAAGCCATCCGGGCTGGGATGCAGCCAGGGCTGACTATGGTAAGAGAGTCACTGTTACAGGCTTTGTTATGTGGGGATAAAACTAGATGTGCACACAACATTTTTAGGGTGTTTGAGGCCCAGAAACTCTACTGAATTTATTTGTCGGTAGTGTTTCTAGCACCTTATACAGATGGAGATCTTGCTGCTCCTCTCAGTGTTCATAAGTAAAGTTTTAATGGCATATGGCATGCCTTTTTCATATTTTTTGTGGTCACTTTTGAACCATAACTGCAGAGGGGCATAGCCTGCAAAACTCCATGTTTACGCTATTGCCTTTCACAGAAACAGATCTACTGACGGTGATTTAGAAGTATGTTTAATTTCCAAATATTGGAGATTGTGTTATTATCTTCCATTTGTTATTCCTGGATTAAGTCTGTTATGATCAGAAAACACACTTTGCATGATTTCAATTCTTTGTTTTCTGCATTTTCAATTTAAGATTTGCCTAATGGCCCAGTATATGATCTTTTTTGATGAACATTCTGTGTGCAGAATATTCTGTGTGGAGAGATGAATAAACTGTGTTTTCTGTTTTGAGGATGAACTGAACTGTAACTGTTGGTTAAATCCATCTAGTTAATGGAGTTTTTCAGTTCTTTTCTATCCTTGTTCATTCTTGCATCTACTGAAATACCAATTTCTGTTATTGAGAGAGAATATTAATACTATCTCTTCCACCCTTCATATCTTTTAATCTTTGCTTCCTATGTTTTAAAGCCTTTGTTGGGAAGTGTGTATCCCTTCAGTTGTTGTGTCCGGTTGATGGAGGAGCTTTCTTTTAATCTTTTTTTTTTTCTCTTTTTACATTAGGCAATTTCTGTTGATCTAGCTTTAAGTTTCTTGACTCCTCCTCTGGCTGAGCCCATCCAGTGTATTGTTATTTAGTCTTTTCATTCTAGAATTTCCATGTTTTAGTAACATGATAACTTAGTGTTGGATGTGTGTTTACAATTTTTTAGGTTGTGGGCCCACCTGGTACAGGAAAAACAGATGTGGCAGTCCAGATCATATCCAACATCTACCACAACTTCCCAGAGCAGAGGACTCTGATTGTCACTCACTCCAATCAGGTAAATGGCTGTGTGCAGTGGAGGGGTGTGCCTATGTGCCTGAGCATTTGCATTGGACTGAGAGAATTAAACAGTGCTTATCAGTAGTATTTTTCTTCATGTAGCTGAATGGATATTTCTAAAAGATGAAGGTCTATTGATACTGGGTTGAGTTTAAAATCCTTGTAAAGTGTATATATGAACACACTGTGACTTGGAAAGACAGCGTATGCTATATTAATTCCTCTGAAGCTGTCAGAAGTGAACAAAAATGTATTTGTTAGCTGCGTAAAATATTTTTAAAAATACTCTGACAGGCAGCTCTTGGAGCATCCTATAGATCACTGGAACTTGCACGGCCTTCTAAATCTCCCAGTGTTTTTATTTTCTTGGATCTGTACTATTGATGACTTTAGTTGACCTATCTGTAGTTGATTTAATCTACAGAGAAATACAGAGTTTTGGGAATGTCAGTCTGTCATTCATCTAATTTACAATATTTATCTTATTTAGCATTTTAAGTGATGCTATCCAGTATTGTTCACCTACAATGTTTTTATATTTTTGAAAGTTATAGGTAATGATTTTTTTTATGCAGTGTGCTGAATTTGTAAAAGTAGTAGATTCACAAAATTGGTTTGGACTTCATCTTGATAAAAGAAGTAAAACACTATGGAAATGAATTTTTTCTTCTATTGGGAGAATTCATTCTGTAATGACCATGTATGTGTAAATTTGTAGAGTGAACAAACAATGTGTGGTGTGTTGTTTTATATAATATTGTCTGTTTCCCCATGCTTTGATAGGAGTTTGTACGATAGCTTCTATTTATGACTGACTTAATCCTTTGAAATTCAAATCATCCTCAAAGTTCATCAAATTATTGATTTTTTAATTGAGTTATTACTTATTTTGTTGGCGAGATCTTCTCTTGCCCATATAATCCGAGTGTTCCTCCAGTAGTATTCTAATTCACAATGTAATCTTACAGTTTTTCTGTAATTGTGGTTTGTGAGTAGTTTTGCATTCTAAATCTGTGTGGTTTTTGTGTTGACATAACCAGTAATTCTGTGATGTGTAATATGTGGGGTCCTGAGTTTTTATATAAAGAGTATCAGAAATTAGGATGGTGGCAAATTTTTCAGAGAATTGAAGTTGATCTCTTCTGTTTCTGAACCATGCTAGGATTTTAACAGCAGAGGATGTCTGCATTTATATGATAGAATTTAGATGTTCAGAAAGCTGGATATTAATTAGAGCAGCAGAGTTGGAATAATGATAAATGAGGAGAGATGTTTTGAAGGGGGGTAACTTTTAAATGACTTTTTTTTTTTTTTTTTTTTTGCTTTTTGGAGACAGGGTCTCGCTTTGTAGTTCAGGCTGACCCTGAGCTCACTGTGGTGCCCAGGCAAGCCACCACGAACTCAGCAATCCTCCTGTCTACCTCCTGAGTGCTGGGATTACAGGCATGAGCCACCACATCCGGCATTGTGGTATGCGGTGTTGATTGTTGGTGGGCGTGTCTCCATGCCCAGCATTATATGTGGTAACCGGGGATCGAACTCAGGACCTTGCGCTTGCGAGGCAGGCACTGGAACCACTGAGCTAACCCTCCGGCCCTTAAATGACATTTTTGTGTGTGTGCATCATTCCATACACTGCAACCTCCTTTCTGCAGGGATTTGAAGAAATCTAAATATGGGCATTTTGTGGGTGGAAAGAAGTGACTTCGGTATGGCTGTGGTCAGAGCAGTGCATGATAAATGAGAGGCCTGTTCACTATGTAAAGAACTGGACTTTAGACCATGTACTTCACCTTCCCCTGTTCCTTGTAGTGTATTTTACTGATGTACTTTTTCCAGCTGTCAAAACGTTTTTCAGTTTTCTACAATTCCTGAAAATGCTGTTGAGTGAAGCAGAACTCAGTTTATTGTTTTAGGGACTGCTACAACTTGGAGAACACACCTGAGCCTGTGCCTTAGGATCTGAGGGTTAGCAGGTAGATGGTTTGCGTGGTTTCTAGTTATTCTTTGGGCAAGTATAAATACCTGGCAATATAATAAACCAGCAAAGGTACTATTTTGTTTAAATTATAAATGATCTATTGTAAGTAAGACTTATTTCTTACCTAGGTGTTCAGTACTCTTTCCTTTTGAGTGTTAGTTTTTGTTATTTTGAGAGGCACATACCCGAGTCTTTGAAAGTCACTATCTACCGTTTTACTCCATTCTCCAGGCCCTGAACCAGTTGTTTGAGAAAATCATGGCTTTAGACATTGACGAGCGTCACCTACTCCGCCTCGGTCATGGAGAGGAAGAACTGGAGACTGAGAAAGATTTCAGCAGGTGAGCAAATGGAAGGCCTTTATGAACGTAGAAAAGTTCCTGTCTTCCTTTACTGAAGAGACACCAAGAGAGGAGAGCTATGAATAACCGAACTATATTCTAAAGTGTTCTAGCGTAACTGATTTAGACCCTATATTGGCCTAAACGTTGGGTCAGGATTTGTGAGCTTTTGTTTTCTGTGTTCATTCAGTGTTTCCTTCAAGCAGTTTCTTCTCTGAAGAAAATTATCTTGTGATAGCACAAGAATTTGGCATTTTATTACATACTCTGCCGGCATTGCTAATTCATTATCAAAATATTCATTGTAGAAACAATTTATAGATTAGCAAACATGTTTCTCCTGCTGTAGGGTGAAAATTCTTCAAAGCTGAGGCCATGTCTTGTGTGTTCTTTTACTCTTAATTATGCCTTGATGTCTCTGAACTAAGATGTGGCTGGAAATACAGCTTCTTCCTTTGTTTTCTATTTAAAACACATTAGTGGCAGCAGTTAAACTGTTTTAATCTTGTTTCAGCCAATCAAGGGTTTTAGGAGCCACCACATTTTTGTGGAAAAAAAACTGTTCTTTGGGATCTAATTCTGGTTGCAATTTGGGATCTACTTTCTCTCCTGACGACATATCTTTGGACAAGGTAGCCCCTAGACTTCTGCTTCTATTTTCAGTCTTATTTAGCAAATATATAGCAACCTGCGAGGTTTGGGTCCAAGCTACATGCTAGGATATATAGGTGACAGAACGATCAAAAGCATTTTTTTTTTAAGAGTAGGAAATCTTTATTGAGAAAGAAAGCGTCTGCCTAAGAGACACAGAAGGGGAACCCAAAACTAGGTGACCCCAATTAAATGCATTTTTAAATAATTTTCAGAGCCTTAAGAAACAATCTAGTGTACTTATGTTATAGCACAAACCAGTTCTGTTCTGAGAGCCGGTTCAGAAACTGTGCTCATAGTCTTGTCCTGATCTAGCACCAAAATGTGCTCTCCTCCTCTCTTTTTTGTGCAGGTTTTATTAAAAGGGAAACAGAAGGGGCTGAAATAATTGGTTTTTCCCTCCACATAGATTCAGCAGTTAAACCCTGGACCTTTGACCACACTTTAAGTAACGTTGGCGCAAAGTAACCCAAGAGCAGGCACCTGTAATTAAGTGCAGATGATTTCTGCTCTTCTCCCCAACTTTGGCCACTTAGAGTTTCTGTTACAAATTGTTTGTTTTAAATTTAACCGACAATTTCCTTCAAAGTCTCTTCTTGACACAGTTTTGTCCTTTTACCTGATTTAAATCTCTAGGTATGGAAGAGTTAATTATGTCTTGGCTCGAAGAATAGAACTTCTGGAAGAAGTCAAGCGATTGCAGAAGAGTCTAGGTGTTCCAGGAGATGCCTCATACACGTGTGAAACAGCCGGTTATTTCTTCCTGTATCAGGTAAGACAGCAAAGGTTTTTAAATCATACTACATTCTAATATGGTCCCCAGTTGGAAGCTGGGATGTGTTCTTGATATTCTTCTTGAAAGCTTCTTTTTGTTAGCAAATTAATATATATGGTATTGCCAAAGCTATATTTATGAATGTTGAGTCCTTTTTATAATATTCAATTTTCTTTTCTAAATAGCTTTGATTGGTGACTCATTCAGTAAAAGGCCAGTGTTGCTCCTTTTTTAATTTTTTATTTCCAGTCTCTGCCCCCCCTTCGGTTGCTTTCTTCCTCCTTCCTTCATCTCTTCCTCCCTCCCTTTGTCTCTCTCTCTCTCTCCCTCCCCATTAGTGTAGAAATACAACTAAATTTTCTAGCCACTCAGTGGTAACAAATGCAGGTCTATAGTTTTATTATATCATTAATCAGCTAATGAAGGAACACATAGTCTTTTGTCTCCAAGAATAAATTAAGTCTTAAAAATAATGATGCAGAAACTTAAATTTTCTGTTGAACTAAAAGTGCTTTTGCTTCTGTTAAGGTTAATTTCTGAAGTTCAAAAACCAGTGAGAAATAAAAAGTTCAGTAAAATGGTAAATTTTAATAATTGGATGACTAATCATCCTAATGGATTAAGATGTAATCACATATGGAAATTTTATAAATTATTTGTTCTCATTGTACTAATGCTATTTGTGCATTTTAGCTGTAAGCTGTAATTAAAAATTTTAAACCTATATGAAAGAATGGGGTCTTTATAAGCAGACACATAAGCCAGTTTAGCATATTCAAAATGAACAGATTTCATGGGTTCCTGAGAAACAAACAGGTCATATATCGCCTTGCAAAATTGTCTACATTAGTCTTGGACTGCTGAGAACTTCGGATAATGGTGCCAACGTTTTGCTTATGCATTTAGCTGACAGAAAAAAATTATCCCTCTTTGTGTAGAAACTACTTCTAAAGGTAGGGGACATAATCTATATATTGTAGAGGTTCATGTAATAAATTTGTAAAACAAACACTTGAAACTTTACAGCATAGATCAGCAATTTTCAACATGCAAGATTCATTGCTCAGAAAGTTTTTCATGGATTCAAATTCCCAAGACCTCTCCTAAAAGTCTCATTCAAGAGGAGTGTCACCTAAGATTTACACATTTTTCTTTAGCTCCTCTCATAGTCTGCCTACCTAAAGACTATACTTCAGAAAACACTGAAATTATATCAGAAAAAAAGTGGAAGAATGTTTTAAAAACTGAAGTTTAGCAGAAACTGGCTGGAGGAGGTAGCATTGTTGAACTCATAATTGAACTGCATTGCTGGTCATAAGATGAGCTCTCAGATGCATACATACTCACTCAGAACTTCTTTACAGTTCTAAAAATTTTGCAAAAATAAATATAAAAGTTTAGGAGAAGGTTTGACTAATGCCAGACTGATTAAAATGCTGTTAAAGCTGACCTTGTCATATGTGGAGAGAAGCAAAAGATACAAAAAAATAAGAATTTTTCTTCTGTCTTCTCTTCTCTGCATTTACAAACTGTCTTGAATATGCACAGAGAATCTAAAGTACTTAAGATAGAGTTCCAGGAGACAACCTTGAAGTTCTTACCAGTTTTTTCTTCCCCTGTTTAAAGAGTTCCCTTCCCTATACCTTCTTCTCAGCTGCTCATGGATCATTCTCCAAAATAGATCACATTCTAGTCCATAGAACAAGCTTAAATAGATGCAAAGGAATCAAAGTTATCCCCTGCATATTATCAGACCATAGTGCCTTGAAACTGGAGCTAAATAGCAGAAGTAATTCCGAGATCCTCACAAACACATGGAAATTGAACAACACTCTGTTAACCAACCAATGGGTCACAAAAGAAATTAAAGAAGAAATTAAACAGTTCCTACAACTAAATGACAACCCCAGCACAACATACAGGAATCTATGGGACACAATGAAAGCAGTTCTGCGAGGGAAATTCATAGCAGTGAATGCATACACTCGGAAAATAGAGCAAACTGCAATAAACAATCTAATGATGAACC